>SDVV010002675.1:0-22552 GCA_016164225.1 Gammarus roeselii
TACAGATACAGACACTAGGCCGCATCCCCCCAAAAGGGGGTTGGCCGACGGCAAGGCGCACCTCACTCCCTCATACGCTCACACACAAATCGGACGATGTGGAAACGTTCACTTTTGTAACCGAACGCTGCCAAAACATAAACATCTCTCAGGCTCAATATATATTTAGAAAGAGTTTTTTTCGGTTGTCCGAGTCTAGCAATACACTGATGGTACTCGTGCTCATTGTTCGGTTGTCCAAGTCTAGCAATACACTGATGGTACTCGTGCTCATTGTTCGGTTGTCCAAGTCTAGCAATACACTGATGGTACTCGTGCTCATTGTTCAGCTATTTTCTCTGACAGTGACGATGTGAAATTCATTACAGTGAATTCATATCATCGATTTGACTCGGAACCACTTTTCTATTTCATGATGACTGTACTTATATTGAGAACTATCATTGTGCAATTAGCTCATGGTAAATTAAACGATTATGGCTATATGGTAGCGGCGTATGTCATCGTGAAATTGCTAAGGGGTTCAGATTCAAATCGCTGATGCATTCATGGTAATGAATTTCACATCGTTACTGTCAAAGCAAATAGCTAAACAATGAACACGAGTACCATCAGTGTCTTGCTAGACTTGTACAACTGGAATGATTTTGCTTTCCCTCTCTCACGCTCTCTCTCATTATCTTAAAACATATATTGACCTTGTGATACGGCCGCCCACGAGGGAGCCTACATGAGTCAAGATGTCTTGCCTGCGGTGGCGGCGTCTGGTGCTTCGGACCCAGCGAAAGTCACTCAACTAACCCTGCTCCATATCCTCGCCGTTGGGGATTGCGCCTTGAGCGCCGTCTCTGCGGTGTTGACGTGGACGCAGCTTGTGCGCTGCCCGGGCCTCAGGCCCACCGACTCTTTCATGACACCAGAGCCAGGACATATACATTCATTGTTTTCATGGACAAGTGAATAATCCCCATCATTTCTCTCCTACAAAACATCTCAGTTCGACATGAGGTTATCCCTGCACGCGTCTGGTTGGGAATGGAGATACTTCAAAGAAGAACAAGAATTTGTTTGTTCAGAACATTCATGAAACTAGTTACTAGCTTCTACTAACCAGAGCATGGTTCCAGCGCGGTATCCCATTGTGAGGACAGTTTGAACTTGTCCCATGCAGGCAGCGTCAGCGTCTTCTCAGCTTCGGCTCCCTCAGCTTCATCATTCTCTGAAACAAAAAGAAGGGACTCAGGTGTCTTCATTTATAAGAAAACAGTTCAATAAAGGCTAACATTGAAGAGTAACAGTAGGGGAATATATTAGCTGCTAGGTTCCCATATTTACCCACCAATTTAATTGTGACGTATCATGTCACACCGTTCAAGCCCTTGGATCAGGTTCACTATGTAATCCACTGAAATCAAACACAACCTTGTTTACCAAAGAGTGGTTAGATTAACCAAACTCAGGCATCACTGTAAAGTCTTATAGCCTCCACACTTGCGAACATTTTCCCTTGCCTATATTTGAAGGCTTAGAGAGATCAATACAAATTGAGGTGTCCATGGGATTGCAAAGAACAGTTACTGTCAGAATAATCTTACCCGGCTCAGTAAGAAGAGCTTCAACATATCGCACTCGATTGCGCTCCACGTGTCTCTCCTCACGGCTACTATCACCTGAAAAAACAATTGCATCGCTTAAAAGATGATGCAAGGGCTTCAGAGTTTCTATGATGGTATCAGAGAATATGTCAGAGTGGGGAGAGATGTGATTGCTCTGTAGCTAGTGAAAGTGGGACTGAGACAAGGCTGCGTTATGTCTCACCGGTTGTTCAATTTCAACATGGAGGGAGTGGTCAGGGAGCTGAACGATCGTGTAATGGTTTGTGACTTGGAGCTGTTGAGAGCGAATGGTCGTAGTTGGCAGCTGAGTCAGTTTGCAGAGTGTGTGAGACGAGAAAACTGCAAGTTAACTTTGGTAAAAGTAAAATAATGAGATGTTCGAGGAGTGTCGATGAGAGCAGAATTAGTGTACTCAAAATAGAGAGTCAATGGAGGAATTTCAGTATTTCAAGTACCCGAGCTCTCATGTGAAGAAGACTAGAACAGTGAAAACTGAGGCAAGTCGCGAGTGAAGGAAGGGCGTACAGTGCTGGGTGCACGGGATGGTAGTCGGTGGAGAAGGGTTACTACCATGCAGCAGGAAGGAGTAAACCAGTTACACTGTCGAGCCCTGCTGCTGACTCTGACCATGGAACGCACTCCTGATGGGGTCCTCCGGCTGTACCCTTTAGCGCAAAAAGGTTAAGTTTGTTCGAGTGTACGATTAAGGGATTCGGCATAGTGTCTGTACCTGTAAAAGATTTGCTAATATTGTAGCCAGTGATACATTAAAAGACCACACATTTCATAATTTCCCTATGCCAGCTGAAATTCAACATTTACTTAGTATCAAAACGGTTCTCCATTAAATTCATAATGTAAAACTGAATGGACAATAAATATTATGATGCTAACAGAATTCGCTGTAGAAATATTGGCAGCATCAATTGTCACTCCAGCACACCCAGCTGTGCTCCAATCCCTTTGCACCCACACACCACTAATTCATTCATTGGCTGCTACAATATTTCACTAAATTCCTTCATATATGGGCCTCTCGTTGCTCTTTAAAAAAAAAAAAAAAAAAAAAAAGCGCATTCTATTTGTTGCTGCTGGTAATTAATTGTTTAGAATCTTAGATTGAATGGCTACACATAGCTACCTCAACCAAAAGTGTAGTGCGTCAAGAAGCAACACTGGTGTGATTCCAGCGAGGCATCGAGGAGTGTAAGCAGAGAACAGCTAGCTAAACAGTAAATGCTGGTAGAGGGTTGTGAGGCATCGAGAAGTGTAAGCAGAGAACAGCTAGCTAAACAGTAAATACTGTACTGGTAGAGGGTTGTGAGGCATCGAGGAGTGTAAGCAGAGAACAGCTAGCTAAACAGTAAATGCTGGTAGAGGGTTGTGAGGCATCGAGGAGTGTAAGCAGAGAACAGCTAGCTAAACAGTAAATGCTGGTAGAGGGTTGTGAGGCATCGAGGAGTGTAAGCAGGGAACAGCTAAACTTTAAATGCTGGTAGGGTTGTGAAGCAACACTAGTGTGATTCCAGCGTGGCATCGAGGAGTGTAAGCAGCGAACAGCTAGCTAAACAGTAAATGCTGGTAGAGGGTTGTGAGGCATCGAGGAGTGTAAGCAGGGAACAGCTAAACTTTAAATGCTGGTAGGGGGTTGTGAAGCCACACTGGTATGATTCCAGCGTGGCATCGAGGAGTGTAAGCAGAGAACAGCCAGCTAAACAGTAAACGCTGGAAGAGGGCTGTGAAGCAACACCGGTGTCACTCCAGCGAGGCATCGAGGAGTGTAAGCAGAGAACAGCTAGCTAAACAGAAAATACTGGTAGGGGGTTGTTAAGCAGCACTGGTGTGATTCCAGCGAGGCATCGAGGAGTGTAAGCAGAGAACAGCAAGCTAAACAGTAAATGGTGGTAGGGTGTTGTGAAGCAACACTGGTGTGATTCCAGCGTGGCATTGATGAGTGTAAGCAGAGAACAGCTAGCTAAACAGTAGATGCTGGTAGGGTGTTGTGAAGCAACACTGGTGTGATTCCAGCGAGGCATCGAGGAGTGTAAGCAGAGAACAGCTAGCTAAACAGTAAATTCTGGTAGAGGGTTGTGAGGCATCGAGGAGTGTAAGCAGGGAACAGCTAAACAGTAAATGGTGGTAAGGTGTTGTGAAGCAACACTGGTGTGATTCCAGCGTGGCATCGAGGAGTGTAAGCAGAGAACAACTTGCTAAACAGTAAATGGTGGTAGGGGGTTGTGAAGCAACACTGGTGCGATTCCAGCGAAGCATTGAGTAGTGTAAGCAGAGAACAGCTTGCTAAACAGTAAATGCTGGTAGGGGGTTGTGGCACACGATTGTGCTGCTGTGCATGCCTTTAGGTAGGCCTGTTTGCATTTCATGTTGGATTTGGCCAACTTGGTACTTGGAGAGTTTTAGAAAACCTCTAGTTCACCTGGTTTGAAACATTGGCAGTATTAGTAGATATTTGCAGACATAAAAATTATACACCAGTAGCAACTAATATGCACTACACCAGTAGCAACTAATATGCACTACACCAGTAGCTACTAATATGCACTAATTTCCCGGATGGCATTACCTAAAAGAAAACATTCTACTCATGCCTGTACCAATAATTTTCATTGTTATTCTAGCAATTTTTATGCTTCATATGCTAGACAACAAGATGCTAGTAGTATTGTGGATGTCCAATGCTATAAAAAAATAGTCAAGACTCATGTCACTATGCAAGACAGAACACTTGAAACTCTCTGATATTGAAGTAGCGCCAGTAATATTGCTCCGAGACAATGTCACATGAAAAATATCACTAAATTTTGTTGTCATGGATATGAAACCTCAAAAAAATATTACATTAATTGTTATGGTGAACAAAAATTTTAGTGAAGGAAATTAAACTATTAATTCAAACTTGAAACAGAGTAAGTAAATGGTAGCTACATAAGTAACAAATTGCATTTGTTAAATCATTGACTGTGTTGCATAAAACCTCAAAACTTAAATTATAAAATATAATTTTATTCGAAATACAAGTCTGCTTTTGATGAACAGTGCAGCAATAAATTTAAATATCAGATCAGCACCAACTATTTTGGTATTCGAATCAACAGGGTTCTGTGAATGTTGCTATTTCACAAAATGTAATTTTTGTTTTTTGAAATAGTTGGGCTTTTTTTTGTAAATAGCAAGGGATATTTATTGATCGATGTCATTTAGCTAAGTTCGAAGATAGGATAGTCACTAGGTGGTCCAGCCTGTAATTTTGACTCATGGTAAATTTTGTACGGTAAAAACTCTCCCAGAGGACTGACCCATTTTCTCCATAATCGCCAACATTTGAAATAAATCATCAAACGATTATATATATGATGATAGTGATAATTTATAACAGCTTGAGGAATTGTAAAACATTCGAATTAGCCTAATAAAGAAAATTACAATCATTTACAAATGGGCATTACACTTAGAGTATTCCACAACCAGTTTGAAGGAGACTCTTGTAAATATTTTGTACAATTTCAATGTCAAACATCTACACAATTTTGTTATTTTTCTAATGTAGCTAATACATATTTACTTGTCTCAATTTAGAGAACAATTACAGAATTGTGAAGCAACAGAGGCATTCAAGTCTCAAAATTGTATTAAATTAGAATATTTTAATGGGAACTCCTCACAGAAATGTTCTCCTACCCCTTCTCACAGACAACAGAAGAAAACAAAACATGGGATACCACCACTCAACAGCAAAGCATGCATGAGGGGTTGCCAAGATGATTATCTAGTAGATAATATAAGTTAATGTTCAGCTAAATTGGTGAATACAAATATGGGTTAGTAGTCAAGTCACTGACAAGGATCTCTCTCACCTCCTCCTAGTCCCACTCACCTCCTTCTAGTCCCACTCCTCCTCCCACTCCACTCCTCCTAGTCTCACCTATAGTTTTATCAAAATTTCACGATATTCCTGATAAATTTCGATCTACTGAACATTAGGGAAAAACACTCTCAGGAAACTGAGAGTGGTTCTCACCTATAGTTTCATCAAAATTTCACGATATTTCTGACAAATTTCGACCTAGGCTCTAGATCAGCCAAGGGCAGGTCTATCATAGGAGATGTCCCTCCGACGTCTCACCTTGAAGTGCGACAGCCTTCAAGGAACCACTTGCGTACAGAAGACTGAATCATCTGAGCACATAAGGGAGGACCACTGCCCGGGAAACTAGGTGTGGTGCTCTTTTCAAATGTGCACATACTTGTCAAAATTTAAATACCCATTGCTCATTCGAATTAGACTCAATACCTAGTTGGAGTCCGTCTGACCCAACCTCTGGGGCAAGCCGACAGGCATGCGCTCGAGGAAAAGTATGAGTCTGCTAAGCGTATGGGCGTGGTCGTTTCTGCTCGACCGTCTGAGATGCGACCGCCTGGAACCTGAATTCTTCACTTCGCTTCTTGTTCGCCCCGTTCCTAAAATTGTCGAGCTGACACTCGACCTTTTTTTCTCCGGGGCTGAAATGCCCCGGGTAGTAGTGGGGTGGTTGTAGTAGGTAGAGGTGCTGGTAGTGGTGGTCCTTCTCTTGCTATACTTACAACCTTCCTTTTTCTGTATGTGTGCGTGAATTTCTAAAGCCTCGTTGACTATCCCCCACTTTTTTTTCAAGGAAACACTCGACATGAGCACTCGTGCTCGTTTGTTTTCCTTACTCTAATCTAATCTAATCTAATCTACATATTTTGTTCATGTCTGGGCCATATCTTCTCCACTGGTATCATATCCTACAGTAAATACTTCCTAAGATAGAAGTAAATGCCCCACCCAAGAAAACAAAAGATGGCTTCTGAAAAAGCTTCACCCTCTCTCTATTAATCAATTTCCGCAGCCCTGCAGATATTTTTCCAAATGAACAATAAACTCTGGCATCATACCACAATAATATTGGCGGAGCATGAAGCACCTTTGTGGGTTGTGTTTTCTTCCGATTCTTCTAGGTCATACACAAATAAGTCGAGTATTTTGTAATTGTTACATGAGGAATATACACTGAAATCAGGGCCAGAGAAATAATCTAACTTTGAGGATGACACATTGTTATCATTATACAACTTGCAAGCTTAAATGTCTAAGGAAGACATTTGGGGAATCGGTCAGCCACAGCAAGCCTCGGCCTATAGACTGACACACAGCCAATAGACAATCGCAGCCCATAGACAAACAAAACAAGCAGATTTGACACATTTGACGACTGCGTTAGGGATTACGTGTAAAATCTTATGTGAAAAAACATTGTTTTAAATTATGACTAAATAATATTTTACCAGTTGTATCATTAGGGTCAGAAGGTCGGCTGATTGTTGAACTCCCAGGTAGATTTATATCAAGAACGGCATCATGAAGTAGCAACTTGGATGTTTGAGAAGTACGACCAAGCAATCGGAGTTTTTGAAGAGTTAGTGATTTAAAGGATTTAAAGGATTCAAAGGATTTAAAATTTATTTAGGTATAATGACATGTTGACAAAATAACAGAAATATCAGAATACACAGATGATACGTACCAAGTCTTCGTCAGCATGAGCTGTTCTGAAGACAACATTTGCTACCTATGTGAATTTAATATTTACTTAAAACTAGGGTTGAGGAGTAAGGACCAACAGACGGACATTGTTGGAGGACATCCTCTACTCTCCACTTTTTAATATGTCGAGACAGATGCAAGCATTACATTGGACCATTAATTTTAAGAAAAATATGCAGAGTAAGTCTGATCACCGACGTTTACTTTATCATGACTATTTACTGTTTCAACGGTCATTTACTTAGCTTGAGAGCAGAAAATGTCCGACATAAGGTTGTCTATAACATTACTCACACATTGTTTGGCGTACGATGGCACCAATTGGAAACTAACTGCATAGTTAGCATGACAAATTAACATATGCATACACGAAAGAAATATTTCAATGAGTCCTAATCGATGGGTACACTAAATGGACGGATTCCAACAGGAACACTATAATTGGAAATTTGAGCATGTGAGGTGAGAGAAAAAATATATATATAGAATGAAAGCATCTATAGATGAATGTTGAAACATAAATAGTTGACACGGTAAATTGCAGAGCGGAAGTATATTACAATTCAAGAGTTTCTGCACGTACAAGTTCAAACAGGTATAATTTTAGTTTACGTTCAAAGGTAGCAATACTTCTGCCAGTCCTTATATCTATGGTTATCGAATTCCAGGTTTTAGCAGTTCTGTATTTTAAAAATTGTTGGGACTGTGTTGACGAATTTCGGGGAATTTGCAAATCCGCATTGCTTCGAAGATCATACATAGGATTATTTCTAATGAAAAAACTGTTATCAATGTAAGTTAAATGATTCAAAGCTCTGTAGACAAACACTGCAGCGGAAAAGTTGATGATTTGACACAGTGGGAGAATGTTCCATAGACAAATGATAGGCAACGTGTGGTCACGTCTGCTAGCATGAGATAGTGTTCTGATGACACGCTTTTGACTAAGAACGATAGGTCTTAAGTTTGTTTTGTAGGTAGACGCATACATGTTTTACACAATACGTCAGAAAAGGATGAATAAGGCCATTGTACAAAAGCCTTTTAGCAGGAGTGGTAAGACAATTCCTAATTTTGTACAGGATACCACATGATTTGGATAATTTCACGGCAACAAATGAGACGTGATTTTTCCAGTTAAGTCTCAGATCTACGATAACACCGAGAAACTTTGTTTCTGCTACACATGCCACCTGTTGACCGTTTAATTCGACTTGTGTGTTAGTAATTGGTATCATCCTCTTGGAAAATTTCATGACCTGCGTCTTGTCAACATTTAGCGTCAACTTGTTGGATGTGAACCCGTTTGAAATGTAAACCAATTGATTATTCAAATTAGTAATAGTATCATTGAGGATTTTCCCGGTCGAATAAACTGTAGTATCATCTGCAAAAAGTAAAGGATAACCTGTTGCTAGTGTTTACAATGTCATTAACATATATAAGGAAGAGCAAAGGTCCCAGGATCGACCCTTGCGGAACTCCTATAATTAACGTACTGGCAGATGATGATTGTTTATTCCAAGTCACTAGGTGTTTTCTATCAAGAAGATGACTTTTTATCCAATTCCTATCGATGGAACTCCATAATGCAACTAAAATCTCAGGATTCAAGCAATCAAAAGCTTTGCTCAGATCCATAAAAGTTGCAACGGTGACTTTACCACTGTCAAACCCATCAACAACGTGAGTCATATTGTTTATTGGAGAAACGCTTAGAGCATTTTTTCCGTTTTTCACGTTAATTTTGTCATTTATTTTACAGTCAATGATCCATTTCTTCTGAACACTGAGTACGACCGGAAACCTATGCAATCTTATTAGACCCTCCCTTCATCTTTCAGAACAGTTGTACATGGCACATATCGGCATTATAACATAGATATAACTTTATATATAGCGTGAAATCAATCATACAGTGAAATCAATTCTACAGTAATAAAATAGTGTAGCAATGATAGCACTAGTGCGCGAACACTGTAATAGCGATTTACTTGGGTCCCAAGTGTCGTATTTCATGGAGATGCGCAGAACCATCTTAATTTGGTCAGTTGACGGGGCAACCTGTTCAGTTTATAAATCTTGGGCAGCGTGACCTTGTAATACTTTATATTGTCAGTTACATTTCAGAATGTCGTTGTAGGATAAAAGTCCTAACCAAAATTCTAAAGGGGGCAGTTATACCAGTTGCAGATGCTCTGAAAAAAATGCTAAAAGTGACCCTAGAGCGACAGAGCCCTCAGGCCTGGGTTAAGCTGTTGAGCTTCTTGTAGTGAGCAAGCTGAATTGGAAGGTCGATCTCTAGTCACAAGGGTTAGGCGACAGGTTACGGAATTCAGTCCACTCCGTAGACCGGAGTGGACTAATAGGAACAGAAGCAAAGTGGACAAAAATTACACCTAAAGAAGAGAGTGTCAGCCAAGTTTGCTGACTGGGACGTAAGAGGTGCTGTGCGAGAGCTTGCTCCTTTATTGGGTTAAGCGCCAAAGAATGAGGCTACGACAAACTCCCTGCAATTTCAGCACTCACCGGCTCTGGAGAACCTATTTTGGCCTACTCCCCCAGATGAGGACTATGCGGGCCCCACAGTTGCCATTGAAGACGATGTCAGGAGTGCTATATCCTCATTCCCACCCGACTCTGCGGGAGGCCTGGTTGGTGTGCGTCCCGGTCATCTGAGGGCTTTGCTGGGGCGAGAGTCGGGGAAGCGGGTGCCCACCTGCTGTCGCGGCTGATAGAATTCACCATTATGGTGCTGAGAGGCGAGGTGCCCGATTGCATGATTACCACCTTCTTCGGAGCTTCTATTAGCGCTCTGATGAAGAAGGACGGTGGCATCCGCCATATAGCTTTTGGGAACAAGCTCGCTACCAAAGTAGAAGTCAAACCGCTGTCTGTGAGACTCGGCTATGAGCTTCCTCCAGCACAGGTTAAGGTTCTCAACCAAGGGAGGGTGTGATGCCGTTGCCCATTCAGCCAGGGCGTACTCAACGAACTGTAATCACAGGATGGTCTTTCTTGTACCTTTGTACCATTGAAAATTTTGTTAATATATTCATAAACTGCAATATATGCTCAGATCATCACCCGCCACTCAACATGGTGTGAGTCTGAACAATTTTGATTTGGTGTTTAGGGAGGCCGTCACTAGGGTGACCAATGTCCCCCAGATGACAGATCTTGGAACCAAGACACTCTGTCAATTAGTCATGGAGGCCTCGGATTCAGAAGAGCAGCAGTTGTTGCCCTTCCAGCCTTCATCTCGTCGATGCATTCTGTGAGTGACTTAGTCGAAGCTGTTCTTTCCGATGTGAACATCGTGGCTGATACAGAGGAGCTGCATGGTGCCGTCTAGATGTGGGGGGGGAGAGGTGGTGATTCTCTTAACTTGGAGGGACAGGGCAAGAGTAAGCAAAAAAGTATGGGACTTGCATTTGCTAGAGGGCACACTGAACAGTTTGCTTGGTGTTGCGGATCAGACGGCGAGAGCACGCCTCCTGGCTGCCTCCAGCAGAGAAAGTGGTCACTGGATGCATGCAGTCCCTGTGTCATCGTTGGCGACTCAACTAGATTCAGAGACACTGTGCATTTCCCTTGCTTGAGGGTGGGATTTAAAATCTGGTCAGAGAATGGATGAGATGGGACTGCATGGACTATCATGTAGGTACAGTGGCGGCCGCTTTCTTAGACGCACTGCTCTGAACGACATCGTCAGAAGATCTTTGCAGAGAGCGGGACTACCATAGGTACTGTAACCTTTGGTTATGGATAGAGGTAATGACAAGAGACCCGATGGCATAACAGTTTTCCCCTTCAAAAATGGTACTTGTTTATGCTGGGACTGTACTTGTGCGGACAGTTATGCGGAAACGCATTTGATAGGTTCCGCAATTTCAGCTGGTTCTGCAGCTACAGAGGCAGAGACACGTAAGTGCAGGAAGTATGGGGCTTTGACCCGACAGTTCCAATTTGAGCCAATAGCCTTGGAGACGACAGGGGTGTAAGGCGAGTCAACTGCCCACAGTGTGAAAGAGATCGGACGTAGGTTGGTGGAGGCAACTGGAGATTCACGAGAATCTTTATTGTTTCATCAGCGGTTGGGTTTGGCCCTACAGAGAGGCTACGCATTCAGCATCCTGTCAGCAGGTCAGGAGGCCGGGGTGAAGTTTTAGTGGGTCGGAGGGCACCCCAATCGGGGTGATCACATCCAACCCCACACTTTGTTCCATAAAGAAATTGTATATTCCCGAAGAGTATTTATTTGAATTCAAATGATTTTTATCCAACGAATTTCATTTTTATCATCTAATTTCATTTGCATTGTCAGTCAAATAAATAGCCTTGAAAAAAAAGTGTGCAGACGAGCATACACTCCCTACAGTGTGCAGAAGAACATACACTCCCTACAGAAATGGCACACGAAGCTCACTTAGACGTTCTACTTCAGAACTAATCGTCTTGCTATCAAAAGGCAACCTAGTTTGGGCCGATAGGCCTGTTGTTGTCTTCCTACACTTGTAAACACTTGTAATACAATGTCTAGCACGAACCAACACTCCCTGCAGAGTGCAGACTGAGATACACTCCATACAGCGAGCAAACGAACTTACACTCCCTACAGCTTGCAGACATGCATACACTCCCCGCAAGGGCTGAGTGACATATCTACATCTTGTGACGTCACGATTCATTAAATTGCTACAAATCATTAACTTGAATAGTATAAATAAAGAGATATTTCCCACTTGAGACACCGCTTGTCTAAGTGGAGGCTTAGACTAACGGTGTAACGCGGCAACGTTTTGAGTGTACAATTAGCTTGTAGGTCTATTAGCTCGGGGAGTTATTGACCGGATCTATTGTTAAAGGTGCACTAGATTTCGCACCATCGAAATTTTGTTCACAATCTATGTCATTGGAATAGGGTCCATTTAATAACGTGGCAGTCAATTAAAACGTCAAAATATGCTAATATATTTTCTGGAGAGTATTTTAATTAACATCTGAAGGAACGCGCACGAATGACTAGCGTTTTGAAGAAGAAGATCATTTTGCCATTCTTGCTTGTATGAACACGTTCCTGTATGACTATGTTCGTGAACCAACCCGGGGAAACAACATACTGGACCTAGTCATGTACACTGAGGAGCGCTTGGTCGGCAACATCCTAGTTGGCAACCAACTGAGAGGTGCTTACCACCACTCGGTGGAATTCACCATCACAGTGCCCCATCCAGCCCCCCCGGGAGCTATACGCCGTCCCAAATTTGCGCGAGCAGACTTCCAGGGGATGAGAGAACAACTAAGTGCGCTTAATTTAATCGAATAACTCTGAGAAGGTACGGTGGACGCTTGCTGCCGCATCCTCAATGAGAGAGTTCACGAGGTCAGTGACCGATGTATACCCTTGAGGACAATTGATCCCGCTCAAAGGATCAGGCCCCCTTGGTGGAGCGTCAAAGTTGCAAGAGCCTTGAGTGATTGCGATCAACTAAATGCGCAACGAATAAGGGACAACGCCGCAGAGGCGGCAGAACTGCATCGCCTGGCGTGTAGGTCAGCCACTAGGCTGGTCCGATCCTCTAAGAACACGAAAAAAAACATTGCGGATAACGCCGAGGAGAACCCTAAGGATTTCTATTGCTACGTCAACGAGCGCAGAATTTATAGGGACTTAGATGATGTCCTCAGAACGTCACATGAGGACATGGCCAGTGTCCTGAATAGCTTCTTCAGCTCAGTGTTCACAGTTGAGGGCCCCGGCTACGAACGAGATACTGTTTACGCTGGGGAAATCAGCCTCAACAACATAGTGCTCACGAGAGAGGAAGTTGTCAAACAACTTAAGGGACTGGACATTACAAATCGATTGGTCCCGATGAATACCACCCAAGAGTTCTTAAAGAAACTCGAGAATACTTGGTGAATTCCCTCACCCACATCTTCAACTTATCGATGATGAGTGGTAAGGTTCCCGAAGACGAAAGAGTTGACAATGTCACGGCAATCTTCAAAAAAGGTGACCGACAATCGCCCTGCAACTATCAACCGATCAGCTTGACGTAGATCGTGTGCAAAACCATCGAGCGATTGGAACGAGATCATACCGTCGATCACCTGGAAGACAACGGAATCATTCACGACACTCATCACGGCTTCCGCAGCAAGAGGAGTTGTCTGACAAATCTGCTGGACTTTTTCAATGAGGTGATCAACGTGTACAACCGCCACAAGGCAGAGGATGTCATCTCCCTAGACTTCCAAAAAGCCTCCGACAAGGTGCCGCACAGGAGACTGCTACACAAAGCCTCTGAGCTCGGCATCGGTAACAACTTACTTCGCTGGCTGCGAGCCTGGCTAACAGGACGCTAGCAAAGAGCCTGGACTGGGGCGCTGCTCTGGGTCACCTCTGCGGTGCCCCAGAGCAGCGTCCTGGGTTCTATCCTCTTCCTCATCTATGTAAACGACATAGATGCGGGTCTTCTGTCCAAGGTATCGAAGTTTTCCGACGACACAAAGCTCTGCCATGCAGCATGGAGGGAGAGAGTTGAGATGCAACAAGATCTAGAAAAACTCGACCAACGGTCGTAAGCGTGGCAGATGCCCTTCTATGTTGCAAAATGTACAGTTATGCACATGGGGTGTCCCAGCGCCAACTTCACCACACGATATGGCAGGAAGCGGTCTTGCAACTGTTGAACAGCAGATAGACTTGGATGTCCTTTTTTCGAAAGATTTGAAATGGGACGCGTAGGTCGAAGAAAGTTACAAGATAGCTAACCGTAACCTTGTTTTCATATCCAGTAACTTCCTCTGCAAACAAAGGACATAGTACTGCCGTTGTACACGTCCCTCGTCCGTCCCCACCTTGGGCATGCATTTCAATTCTGGTCTCTACACATGAGGGTGGACATAGTCAAACTGGAACGAATCCAGCATCGTGTAACAAAGCTCATCCCGCAACCTCGCCACTGCAGCTACGAGGATAGACTCAAAGAGCTTGGCCTCAACCCCCTCGAGCAAAGAAGGCTGAGAGACCAGCTCATTGACACTTTCAAATACTTGAAGGGGTTCAACAACGTGAGCCCGTTGGCTTCTTCGACAAGGACCATAACATTCGTCCCCGAAACAACGGGGCGAAACTTGTGGAAAAACGTTTTCTCTACGACTGTAGCGCAACACTTCTTCCCTATCGCAATATCGCGGATTTGGAACAACTTACCATCTGCGGTAGTTGGCTCTGAATCCGTGAATGCGTTCAGAAAAGCGCTCGACAAACACTGGGCTACGTGAATCGTCTAACGTGAGAACGACACTACTTTCCCAGATGCTGTCAAGACTATAACTATAGGAATATAGGGAATGAGCAAGACACGTCTCTCTTCACAATTCAAATGGTTATTACCAATAATTTCATTGTTATTAGCAATAATTGTACTGTCGCTGGTACTGGTAATTGTTAATTATTTCTCATAACTTCATTATAAGTAACAAATTAATGATTATTGATGCTAACCAACTCGTCTCAAGCGACTGAAAATCTTCATATCGAAACGGAACATTTCTACTATTAGCATTGCATGTAAATACAGACTAATAATACTACATTGTAGGTACAGACAGACTAATAATACTACATTGCAAATACATACAGACTGATGATACTGCATCTCGGTACGATTTTTCCTACCCTGACATACGTCAGGGCCGCCGGTACTGGGAGTAAGCCCGTAATGGTACTCGCAATCAGCCATCCCACTTGCTTACAAGGCCATCTGCTGTCCTAACGGGACAAGCAGATTCAGGAACTCTGGTATCCTGAGAATCGAAACCGCATAAGAGGAGAGCCTGCTCAACTTGATGCGGGGGTATAGACTCTGAGGGATACCATATATTACTACTCTTTATTTTTATTATTCTATTGTGGTACGACTACCACTTACTAACTACTAGGTGAATCTGTCGGCGACTCAGCGACCACCGATGAGCCGCAACGGCAGAATCCACCCTCACACCCCATGGTATACAAAAATCGATTTCGCAACAAGAGGAGAGCTTTGCTCAACTCTACGGTACGATGTAGGCTCGATGATATCACCCATTGTTGTCAGTAAGTATCCTCCTATGGAGGCATCTTGCCGACACAATGGTAGGCTTTTTTTCCTTCTCTTCTTCCTTCCCATTCTTGGTTGGGGGATGGGGGGAATGAAAAAATAGAAGATAGCTAACAAATCGCGCGCCAGTCTGCGCGGGTGAAAGTCTGCCGGCGACTAAGCTGCACTTGCCGATGAGTTGCAACGGTAACATTCATCACCACACCATATGATGTACGAAAATTGAACACGCACCGAGAGAAGGGCAATTGCTCAACTCTACGGTGCAGCGTAGATTCGCAGGATAGCATCCATTGTTAAAGCAATGAGTTTCTTACTATAGAGGGACATTGCCGGCACGATGTTATTATTATTTTTTTTTCTTCCCCTAATGTCGTGAGAGAAAAAGAAGATAAAATTGGGAAAGAATCGACAAGAATTACGAACTACAATTACGAACTACATCCTGGATATGCCCTTCTGGCATCTCACCTTGAAATATCTTGGAGATGCCCCTCCGGCATCTCACCTTGGAATCAATTCCCTTGTGCTATGTGGATAACTAACCGTCTTCTCTCTGTAGCAGATTCGGGTACAACCTGGTGCGGCAGGAAGCGGAGGAACGTATAAATACTAACCTCCTGCCCACAGATGTTCGACAACATTTAAATATGGATTTTTGCTCTTTTTCGGATTAAATTCTAAGCTAAATGCTTATCAAAATTTAAAAATATTTGCTTATTTCTTGACTATTGTTTAAGTTTAAGACGTAAATACTGATCTCTTGCCTTTTTTTATTAAGTTCTGCGAAAACTATTTGTCGATGCATGTTTGTATAGACATACAGCCGTTTCCCCCTAGTTAGGAGGGTGAATAAGTTAGGAAGACACAGAGGGGGGGAGGCGCCAAATCTCCCCGCCACAAGACCGCTGTGTCCCTGCCGAGGCTCGAACTCGCGACATGCAGCACCAGAGGCTGACACTGCGTTCGGATACGCTAACCACTTGGCCACGAGTGGTTAAAAATATATGTTTCATTTGACTAAACTTAGGAGTTGTCACGAGCAACTTGTTTTAGGAGATGTCTCTGACATCTCTCATGAAATTTCAAATGCTCCTGTAGGACCTATCACACATGTTCAGAGACTTACTCTACTGAACACTAGGGAGAACCACTCTCAGAAAACTGGACGTGGAGCTCTCCTACACTTGCACTTAACGACATTTTTTTTTTAATTCCGACCTAGACTCTAGATCAGCCAAGGGCAGGTCTATCCTTAGAACAGGTCACTCCGGCGTCTCACCTTGAAGTGCGACAGCCTTCAAGGAACCACTTGCGTACAGAAGATCTGATCTACTGAGCCCATGGGGGAGGACCACTACCCAGTCAACTGGGTGTGCTGTTCTCCTAAATGTGCGCATGCTTGTCGAAATTTAATTCCCATATGGTCCTTTGAAGTAGACTCATTACCTAGTTGAATTCTGTATGACCCAACCTTTGGGCAAGCCGACAGGCATATGCTCGAGGAAAAGTGCGAGTCCTCTGAGCGTATGGGCTTGACCGTCTCTGTTCGACCGTCTGAGATGCGACCGCTGACCTAAATTCTTCGCTACCCATCTTGTTCGCCCCGTTCCTGCATACTTCAATCGGACTTTCGATCGTTTTTTCTCCGGGGCTGAAATGCCTTGGGTAGTAGAATGTTAGTGACTAGTATGGTGGTGATGGATGCTGTGGTTTCATTCCTTTCCATCCTTATAACGTTCTTTTTCTGTACGTGTGCGTGAATTTCTATTGCCTCGTTGACTATCCCCCACTCTTTTTTCACTTTTTTTAATGAAACACTCGCCATGAGCACTCATGCTCGCTTGTTTTCCTTACTCTAATCTAATCAAACCTAATCTACTTAGCGCAAACTCTCCGATCTGGTATACTTCCATAGAGATATGTGATTGGTGCCATATAATAGTTTGGCTTCTTAACAAAATATAAATTTTGCTAATTTACGTGATGGTTGAAATACTTGGATCAACGGCCGATTTCAGCTGTTGACACTAACACTAGCCTAGCAAAACGAAGTGGTGAAGATTTCAATGTCTTGGAGGATGCCACAACCTCTCGCGAGTGCTGGGGCCAGAGGTCGCCCTATCCTTGGGGCCTTAGGAAAAAAGCAGTGGAGGCATCTTCCTGGGGCCTTCCGGCTCCATTATAAAAAATGTCTGGTATATTTATTTGGGGAAGAAAAAGATAACCAATGCAAACGTGCTTTATTTATTGCCATGCAGGTAAAACTGTTTCGTAATGATGTTTAGTTGTGATTGAGTTCATCTCCTGGAATAATTTAACAGTTAGGAATATTCATTCTCGTTTTCAAATCTTGGTCAACTTCGTGGAGTACTCTGATGAAGTTATTTTCAATATCATTAATACCACGATCAAAGAAGTTTATGTTGTTTATATGTTAATCCACTTAGAGTTTTGAGCTGTAGATTGACAAGTCCTGGACGATATTTTATTTTATTCTAGTGTGAAATCTGTTGCATTCAGTTTTTCTTACAATCATATCCTGACACGATAAAAATAAATTGATGTAGTACTCACCAATTTGTAATATATTTATTGACACACAAGTGTGAAAGTTGCGAAAGGGGAAAGATGTGGATGGTGTTTTCTGACTGGTATTTTCGAACAAAGTAAAAAAGAAGTGCTGAACCGTATGCAGTTTTTTTTACTATTACAACAAATCAATAAAGAACTCAATGCGAGAGATGGATGGATGGATGGATAATACAATTCAAAAATACAGATTAACCGATGAGTGCTCATAGCAAACAAAAATATTCCTTTATTAATCATCAATACAGTTCTTAACACAAACAAAATTAGGCAGAACGAATTTGCTAGGGACTGGTATCGTCGCCACTTGTGTTCCTGGTTCTCATGTGTCATGGTCCTGATATCGTACTGCGTTGGGGCCATAAGCCGACTCATTAGTACCGCCCTCGCCTAGTGTCTTCATCAACTCCGCTGCTTGAGCTGCCATCCTCAATGATGTTTGGTGGGTGTGGCATAGGCGACGCCTGAGGCAGTTGGTTGTTTGCAATGTTGGTTCTGTTGTTGTTTGACTTATGGACGCTGTCACTGTTGAGTTGTTTACAATGTTGGTTCTGTTGTCTATTGACTTATGGACGCTGTCACTGTTGAGTCTGTTCATGTTCGGGTTAGCTTTCTGATATTTTTGCTGCTTGTTCTTAGAACTGAACTGACGAAGTTAGGACATTTAACTGTAGATTCTCCATCAATCGTTGATTGGGTCGGATACATTTATCTGACTCCTGCATGTGAGGAAATCCTTCGTTCCATAAGAAAATTCCTCTCCCGTACAGATACAGTTACACAGATACAGAAATAATGAGAAAACCCTCTCTTGACTTTCATACTCAACGTCCTACAGCTAATAACACTCATCCATGCACCCATTACGTTGTAACCTTCCTTCACTTTTGATCTCACCTCAGTTTCCGCTAGTCCGGTCTTCTTCACATGCGAGCGAAAAAACTAAAATTACAAAACTTCCTCAGATGACTCTGGATTGAGGCGCACACTGGTTTCGCTTGCATCGTAATTCCTCGGCCATCAATTAAATTTTTACCTACATTAGCTAGAAGCTTCCTCCTCTATTACAATCTACCAAACTTCCACACTAGTCTATACAACTTCTCCAATTCTACCACCAGTGCTCTATCATTCACAAACAGCAACTTTCTCAACTGCCAACTCCGCCTTTTTTTTCCTAACAACTGTATTCCTCGACCTAACATACTTGCATATACCGCCCTAATTACCCCATTCATGTAGAGATTCACATCCCTGACCACTCTATCCATATAGAGGTTAAACAGCCAGGGAGACTAACGCAGCCTTGTCTCAGTACCACTTTCATTGGTCTAAGCACTCACCTCTCTCCCAACTCTGACGCATGTTCTGATACCCACATAGGAACTCTGATTCACTCGTGACAAACTCCCGTCTACTACATATAAATTCAATACCCGCCACAACGCTTCCTTGACGACTCTACCGTACGTCTTTTTCAGAGCTATGAATGCCCTTGACAAATTCTGTCTCTTTGCAAGGTACTTGAATCGCTGCAAAATCTGATCTGCAGTCCCTCTACCACTCCCACAGTCACACTGTTCCTCGCCAGTTGCACATAATCAACTGTCGCTAATCCTCTTAGTTAGCCCTCACCTGACCACCTAATCCTCTCACGCAACACACTAATAACCCAGGAGTTGCTGGACTCGCTTTTTCTTCACTTGCCATGTGCAGCGAAAAATGCAATCACTTTGCCACTGTATCGGCACCACGCCTGAAACAAAACCCAGATTCACAAACTACGTCAACCATTCGCCTAGCGTAACCTTACCACTCTTTAGGCCCTCAGTCGCAACATCATGTAAACCAGAGGTTGTCCTTACTTACATCACCTCTACCGTCTCGTACACCTCTTACACAGTAATGACCTCATAATTTCTTACTCATAATACCGGCATTCGTACACCATCATCTACAGCAACAATGTCAGCCTGTCTGATATCTTGAGAATTCAACTATTCCTCAGAATAATCAGCCCACCTCGTCCGTAAACTTCCTCGCTCTACAACAATACCCGGCGGTAAACATCTTTTAACACCTCCTACTTAATCGTCTCCCTTTTCTCACCCTCTCTACCTATTTCCAGTACATCTCCTTGTTCTCGTGGAAATTTCTCGCACAGCCGCCTACCCGACCCAGCATCAGCGTCCTTCATTGCTCTCCTCACGACACGCTTCACCTATTTAATTTTCGCCTGCAACCACTCCTCAAATACTCTTCGCATCTGCGTCACTTCCATTGCAATCTCGTCGCTTCACCACTGGCAACCCTCTCCATAATGCCCGCCCACTCGGTGCATACCACACACATTTCTCGCACACCTCAATACAGCATCTCTGAACTACCATTTTTCCTCAACATAATTAATTACTCAGGCCTATTCAGGCACACAGCGTCATATTGCTGCTCCAACGCCTGCTGGAACTCATCCGCTTACTTGCCACACTCAAACCACTCACCTTCACTGTCTCTGTCATTCCACCCCTGCTCTACGCTCAACCTTCCCTCGATCAGTGGTTGATCCACCCTCCCCCCACCCTCCCTAACCAGGGGGTAACGTCCTGCAGATACCGTTCTGGACTTGAATTCTTGCGGCGCGGAACTGTATCTTGGTAACGTACTAAAAGATAACCAATGATGTGATCAATACTCATTTAGATCAGTCCCCCAACGGCATTGTTGGTAAGTTTTCTTCAACTTGTGTTTTTATGTCATCAAAAATCAACCTCTGAATAATTGTCATCCTATAAACATATAATGGGGTGATAAATTGTTCATTTATTTCATTAGTCTGCGTGTATTTCCTTCTTTATTTTCTGCTATACCTTCCTCTTGGGAGATGCAGCAGGAAAATTCGCAAAAAATATGGTCCCCGATTATGCAATGCAGTTGAGACTAACTTTCCTGGCAATAGACGTGGCTTGCTTTGAGGAGGAAGTTGTTGTAATCCAATTGGACCCATAGTCGTTGCTGGCTTACAGGGAAATTAAAGTGGTTTTATTCCATTTTGGATTGTCAATGCAGGGACTTGTATCAGATCGCAGTTTGTTCACAACTCGTATCGAGAGTTGATGCGAAAATGCAAGGTCCGCCAGAACCTGTTACACATTTTAGGAAGCCGAAATGTAAAAAAAAAAATGAAAACCGTGTGCTATAAAAAGTATCAATCTACAGCCTAATGGTGAGAGTTTTTTCGTGTTCATATTACTTACTTCACACATACTAAAATGTTGAGCCCCAAAAAACGTAAAATTTATTCACTAAAGATAATAGCATCCACAGCGTCATTACTCATGGTCGACGAAGGTGGACCAGCGACCTCGGTTAATGGAGACACGCGCAAATGACCTCGGTTGATAGAGACACGTTCAAATGACCTCGGTTAATGGAGATACGGGCAAATGACCTCGATTAATGGAGACACGTGCAATGACCTCGGTTAATGGAGATACGTTTAAATGACCTCGGTTAATGGAGATACGTGCAAATGCCCTCGGTTAATGGAGGTACGTGCAAATGACCTCAGTTAATGGATATACGTGCAAATAACCTCAGTTAATGGAGACACGTGCAAATGACCTCAATTAATAGAGATACGTGCAAATGACCTCGGTTAATGGAGATACGTGCAAATGACCTCGGTTAATGGAGATACGTGCAAATGATCTCGGGTAATGAAAACACGTGCAAGAACGTACCTCGTACATTATTCAGAACTTTAATTAATCTAGTAGCCATATCATCATGAACTTGAATAAGGTGACGTGAAGCATACCGAAGAGTAAAAATTATAACATAAAACTCTCGCATGAAAGGTTTTGACGGGGAAATCCCCTCCGTGGGAGGTCCGTTACGAACTTCTCTTGACCAAAATTTTTTTTTCTGGTTATTTTTTTATTTTTTATTTTTTTATTTTTTTTCTGGTTATTGTTAGCAAACCGGACACGGTGAGAGTTGAAAAGAAACTCTTAGATTAGAGTTCATCTTCCTTTCTACTGAATACTGCGCTGATTGTTGGACCATACCGCTGAGCAAGCACGGCTAAGTATTACTTCTATAGGTCACCGCTGAGCAAGCACGGCTAAGTATTACTTCTATAGGTCACCGCTGAGCAAGCACGGCTAAGTATTACTTCTATAGGTCACCGCTGAGCAAGCACGGCTAAGTATTACTTCTATAGGTCAACATCCAAGAGATTTTGTTACAATACATGTAGAAAGTAAATTTCATGATTGTAAACTTCAATATGATGCAAATAATAATATGAAATGATTTTATTTCTCGTATGTAGCCTAGCCCTTAAATGTGTAACAATATTTTGGCGGACCCTGTATCACGGTCAATTTAGCGTAACCGTTCAATTACATTAACTGACCAAATACATGACACCGTCGTTTAAATATTTGTTAGAATGGACGAAGGGACTCACAAGCCTTTTTATTTTACCGCAGATTGATGTACTGTTAGGAACGTTGCACTAATGGTTTGTCTGCAGATGAAAGCCAGAAGTGTCGAGCGAGAGATCTGAAGGTACCCGTCTGTTTAACAATCGTTGGTTGTGAATCCTCTGTTTAAAAGGTTTTTCTAAGCTTGGAACCCACTAC
>SDVV010002676.1:0-22551 GCA_016164225.1 Gammarus roeselii
CCTGCTTTAATCAATGATCGTCGAGCCCTACGGGGGAGCCTATTATGACTCACGTTGAGGCTCTGGTGGAAATGAGGATCAAATCAAATCAAATCGAGGAAGAATATTTGGAGCACCGCCACATATACACTGACGGCTCCAAAACCGCGTACGGAGTGGGAGCCGCCGCTGTGTGCGGGGACACCCCACTCTCGGCCACCCTCTCACAAGCGGCCTCCGTGTTCTCTGCGGAGCTTCGCGCACTCGAATTAGCAGTCTCAATCGCAAAAACTCATCGCTTCTCCAAATACGTCGTATTCTCACAGTCTGAGTGTCCTCACCCAGCTTAAAAGAACACTGCACTATGAACTTCCAGTTCTACGTAAAATGCAGCACGATCTCTTTGTGATGACCGATACGGGTCAGGCAGTGGAATTCTGCTGGATATACGGGCACGCGGGAATAAAAGGAAACGGAACTTGCGGACTCTCTTGCTAAACTGGCATCTACTCAGCAAGAACAATTTTTTTGCAATACATAACCGGGACTGGTTCCCTTTCATCAACTCCCATATAACGTCTCGATGGGATGAAATGTGGCAACAGAGAGGACAAAAAAAATGCTTTCAGTCAAACACTTAGTCGACTCACAACCACCTGATGAATGGTTACATAGGACCAAACGCGCCACCTTGCCCCTGTTGCCACCAAGTGGCTATCAGCGTGTAACACTTACTGATGGATTGCAACGCACTCGCGGCAGCCCGACGAGCGTTCCTAGATCAACCGTGCGACATACAAAGCCTACTCACGGACTCAACCTACCGTATAAATCTTATCGCTTCCGGAAAACACACCGGACTATACGAAGCTGTCTAAACCTCTAACACCTGTGCAAATGAGGTGGTCTCTCCACCCCTTTACGCACAGAAATAACACGTTTTTCGAAGATACGCATTAACTCTCTACACTCTCATACGCGAATTTGCCACAGTTTAAATATGACCGACTTCATCTTGACATGACTAATATTTTTGCACGCGAGGCCGTGCGGACTTACCTGAATCAACGACGGTAGCTGCCCTACGTTGAGGCTCTGGTGGAAATGAGGCTCAAATCAAATCTATCTGCGTTAAACCTACTCTGTATCTGCGTTGAACCTACTCTGTATCTGCGTTGAACCTACTCTGTATCTGCGTTGAACCTACTCAGTACCGCCCTACGGGGGAGTCTGCATTAACTTCGCGTTGGGACTCCGGTGGAACAAGGAAGCAAATAATAATCTACTCTGTATCTGCATTGAACATACTCAGTATCTGCATTGAACCTATGTATTCTTAAATGAACCTACTCTGTATCTGCATTGCACCTACTCTGTATCTGCATTGAACCTACTCTGTATATATGTGAAACCAACGCTGTATCTACGTTACACCTACTCGTAATCGACGCTACAGCTCTTTTGCCACTTTTCAATTGCCCTACGGGGGAGTCGGCATTAACTGCGCGCACGTTGGGACACCGGTGAAAACGGAAGCAACTACTACTTCACATATGTGTTTTCTTTCGTAACATGGTCGTTGTATTGGCATTAATCGACAATTGTGTAGAGTTACTTCTAAATAAATTGTATTTGCTCTTGTAGGCTTACAGCGACGCGTACTAGCGTTTGGAGCATCGCACCTTCAAGACATAAGCAGACTACCCACCAAACTCTCCGCCTCCAGGAAGGTCTGCTGACTGGTGCACTAACGGCTGGCTCTCGGACATCTCGGCTGCTCCCCGCTTGGCTATGAAACTCGTGCAATATTTTGGCGAACTAAGTGACAGCTGATGATGGGGATCGAACACCAAACTTCGTTTCTGGCTCGCTTACTGAAATTCAGCTTCTCTCTTGGAAGTTACGTATGGAATCTAGAATAAATGACTTGTAACACTTGCAATTCAGATTCTCGCTAATACGCATCTCTCAACCATTTGTAACTGTTTTCATCTGACTGCTCTCAGAAGTACTGGAACTTATATTGGTCATGATCAGAGTTGCAACCCTCGAGCCACTCTGGTGGAAATGAGGCCCAAATCAATCAATCAATCAATCGAGCCACGTCATGTATAGTCTAAGTAACGTAACTTTACTTGCACCTGTCTGAATATGAGACTTGGAAAAATTATGCCTGAGAGCCAAACTTATTTACCGCTGGGTGCTACTCAACAACCCTCGTCCCAGATTTAATGTGGGCAGTACAATACTTCTGTTATCGCCCTACGGGGGAGTCAGCATAAACATCGCGTTGGGACTCCGGTGGAACATGGAAGCAAATAATAAATGAATAAATACTTCTGTTTAGTGTGCTCAACCTGTTTCTATGCTATTCGCGCAGCAACGAAGTTGAGTGTTCGATCATGCAGTGTTTGATAAAGTGAACATGCAATTAAATTTGGAGGGCTATATGATTGTCGGCGCATTTCTAAAATAGCACTTACTTGATATAAGTAAGTTGATTTATGGTATAATACGGAACATGATGGAGTGTTATGCGGCTTGTACCAAAAATTTGCTCCATCATCAATCATTACTGAAATGAATCGTCTTGTTAAATCTAGTCCAGAACGGCATCCGCTTTTCGTTGGCTCTTTTCAGAGTCTGTAAAGTATTAGAATCAATGAAGTTAAATTTGGGACTTTGGGCTTATCACTTTCGAAAAAAATGCACATGTTCATCAGTTAGCACATAATGACTGGAACGGGAGTTTTCTAGCCATTTCCAATGCCAATTAGCTATCTTATCGCCGCCGTGCAAGTGAAAAATAAACGCCAGATTGTCAGAACGCTTTTGCTTCTTTTCAATCCTCATGTGTGAAGTATGTAATTCCTGCGATCTTTACTTGAACAGCGTGGTGGTTGTATGACGTCTGTATAATTTATCTGTATGGCACCATCTATTCACCTCTCCATTCCAGAGCGTTGCTATGTTGAATGCAGCCCCAATTTATGCTCGTGTTAATGTATTGCTCTGGTCCGCACATAATCAATTCCCGACAAGTCCATTTTTCTCGTATCAGGAAGAAATCGAAGTTTGCAAATGAATTGGTTGACGCACTAGTGATAATGAGCAAACAATGTATGTACACGAGTTTACTTCGACCCGATACTTTATACAAATGACTATTATTGGTTGGAGGAGAGGGACGATCAAAATTCTGGAAGATTCATTACCTTACTATGTACAGAGAATGATAGAAAAGCTACACTATACAAAATATTCGGAAACAAACTAAATATTGGCAAGCAGAATTGATAGCAACAAAGAAAAAACTTGACCCACGGAATCGGCATACTCAACCAAAAGCAGCACGCAAAGTCTGCAGCTTTGAAGGCGGTGTCGATAAAAAACAAGATTGAACTTATCGATGTACGATCCACGTGCATTTCAAGTAACGTACCATGTTAATCATACAGTCCTGAACCAAGACAAGACTAAATAATGAAATACAAAATTAGGGGTCTATCCCCACGACGTATCGTTCTAGTGAGCTCCCTCGTAGGACTTTAATGTTGTAAGTACAAGTAATACTAAATTTTACATCATTAGAATTCAGCAATCGCTGAACAAACACGACGACTAACAGCAAGGCGGCAAAACGGTAGAACCATCGCAGAAAGTACGCGAATAATGCACTTGCCATGATGCTGGGGAAATGACGCAATTTTTCGGCAAAAGGAAAGTTCTCCTTACAAAGTGATTGAACAGAACAGTTATCTTACTAGACTAAAACAAAATCAACAGTATCCACAAAAACAGGAAAACATTAATAAGTAAAAATATATAAATATATTATTATAGTACATGATATTCACAGGAACTAAATTAGGTATCGTTAAGAGATTAAAATAACTGAAGAATGTTTCATTAATTAAGTCTTGAATTGAGTGCAATTCCATTAAACGTGATGCTCATCGAAGAACAATTGTCTGGATCATATACAATGTTCAACATATGCGCGTAAAGCGAGACGACGTAACATATAAGAATGATGGCGGATTTGATTTGGGCCTCAATAGAACGTTGGCGGAGGCGCCGCGCTCGCTTTACTTCGGGACATTTTCATATAATATAATTCAAGAACGTTACGCGGCTTACGAATAGACACGATCGTCTGTACTAATGTATGATCTTCTGTACCAATGTTTGGGGAAAGCCTGCATTCCTGAATAACGTGATCCGGCTGCAACGAAATTCTGACTTCAGCCTTCGCGAGCTCCTTCGTGGAGAGTACAGGTCCAAACGATCCTGTCACCTTCATGGTTCAAGGGTTCATCGCCTGAAGCTAGTCGATGAATGTGCAATTCTATGGCAACCTCAATGGTTGTCGATATCGAACAATTGAAACCAGGCTCCCAAGCCGCGTTGCAATACCACCATGGTTTCTGGACAGCTGGGTTCTACTGAAAAAGAAGCAAATAAAAAATTATCTTGATTACCTTCGTCAATCATCTTATGCAATTGTAAACAACGCAAGAGACGAACTTTTCAGTGGATGCAGAGTATGGACTTTTCACCACGAAAACGTGGCTTTCGTTGATTGAAACGGTCGTCATATTCAGAGTGGGTGCACATTGCCTCAGGATATTGATTAGTTGACTTAAAGCTACGAAAGAAGAACATGAAATACAGTTCGTGATAGTTATGCGTAAATAAAGCATATATAATAAGTTACTCATTTCTAGTTAGAAAAGTGTACACAAAAACATGTTGAACGCCTTGGCTGTACATAACCAATAACCTAATCAACGGAACATTATTCTAAAATAACGAGACGACGTTAATGCCACGAGCGCCAAACAATCCGATTGATTGATTTGGGCCCCAAAAAATCCGAATATCGGATACTGCTGCCGAGTACACAAGGCTTAAAAGAATAAACTATGGCTAGCAAAAGCTCGCCAAACGCGTTGTGAGTCGTTAATAAAACTTAGACCAAATGGTACATTAGTGTTCTCACGAGAACAACCATAGAATGCTCTTCCGGTCAATGCAGGAAGGGTAACTGAGCAATATTCTCGGGACGCGCTCAGTGTCTCATACGATACAGGTTGCAGAGATTAGATTACATTAAGGAGTCCGTCTCCACCGGGGCTCTGACGTGATTTGATTTGGGCCTCATTTCCACCAGAGCCTCAACGTGAGTTATAATAGGCTCCCGTAGGGCGCGGGCTCTGACGTGTACCTTTGAGAGCCCTCACGTAGGGCGAGATTCACGATGCAAGCCACAGAGACCAGTCTCATTATAAAGGCTGCAGAGACGTGTCTCAAATGAAACAGGTTGCAAGACTAGTCTCACGATACAGGTTGCCGAGACTCGTTTCATAATACAGGTAACATAAATTAGTCATATAATGCAAGTTACGGTTACCTGTCCATAGAGTATAGGTTGCTGAGTCTCGTACCAGCCGCTACAGGTTGCCACGCCTCGTCTCATACGCTACAGGTTATCTCGTATGGTATAGGTTGCCGCGTCTCATCCCATTCGCTACAGGTAGCCGCGTCTAGTCTCTTATGCTACAGGTTGTCTTGGATCATACTGCATTGGTTCCGCGTCTCGTCTCATACGCTACAGGTTGCACGTGAGGTATGTCTTGTACAATACAGGTTGCGTAATTGTTTCAGCTCGTAGGATACAAGTGGCAGGACCCGTCTCTTACGATACATATTGTCAAGCCTGTCTCATAAGTTACAAGCTGCAGTCCTGTGACGTGCAGCGTGACCCACTAGTTCCTCATGAATGCCGAACCAACTGATAAATCAAATTAAGAACTCGGCCTAGCGTCCAGCAAGAACACTGAACAGCAGTCAGATTTGCTTTGCAACGCACGAAGATAAATTTCTTGGACACCTGTGACTTCCATGGACTGAGCAGCGAAACTCACGGTATGTAAAGTATTTTTGTCCGATCAGCGTCTCAGTGAAAAAAAGTGTCAATTCTTCTGCTCGTGACATGTTCGGAGATCATAAATGAAAGCTGCCATGGGCGGACGATATGTGTGACCACCATCAACAGCAGCTACGGCAGAAGTAACCCTGCCACAACCGATCTAACTTCAGATAGCTAACGCTTACGAGTATGAGTATGGCTTGGGAACATTCAGGTAATACCTTGTCCTTAACCTACGATGAATGGACTGTCAAATATACAATGCACAATTATTTTATAGACTCGGGTTTTCTCAGAAATGCGTTTGCGAGCAAATTGTCACTTGATTGATTGGAGCCTCAACGTGAGTCATAATAGGCTCTCCCGTAGGGTAGCAAGTTGTCGAGTCCGAGATAAACCGTGCGAGCTAAGTTCCACAATGCAAATACTCACAGTTGAACATTATTATGCGATTTCAGACGAGACAAAAGGAGATACTCAGTTTCACTGCGAGAGAGGAGCAAGTGCATAAGGCAACTTGTTCATGACTTGACCTCTGAAAACAGTCCACTAATAATACGGCTAACTCAACTCGTTACCATTGAGGAACATGAAAATGTTTAGTAGAGCTGACCCATGTCTTTCGATAGGATGTCAATTCGCAGAACCTAAACGGCTCGGAAATAAATTTATCTATGTTCAACAGTGCGTTGACTGGATACAGTTTCACCGAACAATTAGTCCAGTTGCAAGAACGGGGCTTCTCCAACAACCGTCCTGTGATGGAGACCGGGCAGTCTCCATTTGTTTGTCAAACCAGAACACGTACTATTGTTGTTGGGTCGTAATTAATACCAAACCGAGGATTGTTTCTAAAATGACACATTCGATTATAGATTCCACCGAGTGCAATCACAACGAAACATTTGTCACTCCGTAGCATTTGAAGTAGAGCAAAATGAACGTTGACGAATGGCCGAGATCGTGATACAACATGCAATCGCATCGTCATAGGACTTGTGCTGTCTACCTAACGCGACATATTAACTTTGAGCAGAGGTAAACCTGTACCGGCGGGGGAACCAGAAAGGCTATCAATGTGACAAGGTATTGTTTGTTAAGCTGAGAACGGGGCTTAACTGTGTTCTTGTACGTGTATATTGTCTTAGGTTGTAATAAACAGACAGAAACACGACTGGCGTATTCGACCACTGAATTATTAGAAAACGTGATAGAGCATAACATTGGTCTAAAATTGACAACAAATGTTGGTGTCCACATATTGCAACATTCGTCATGTTGTGGTAGGAATGAACGTCACTGAGGATGCTACAAAGCGTGGACACAAAGCCAGCTCAATTGAAAGCGATATAGCTGATAAGGATATACGAGAGATGTCAATACAAAAATACACGTAATATTCTGTTTGAATAAAGAACATGAACCCTTACAGTAATACATCTGGACTCCTAAGCAGTTTAGACAGATACTTCTGTACAGCTGTACACTCAAGACCGAAAGGGGTCCATTTAGCTTTTGTTATACAATCATTAATTGCATTACCAAGAAATTATACTCAATGTCAACTAAACGGCACTAATGAGCGCACGTAGCTCCACACTTCTCACTCCATTAATCACAGTGTCATAATCTTAAGTTCTCAATTGACTCATCGGAGTCGCAACAGGACCTCAATAGCCTGACAAAATCAATGATATTCCGTAGTATGCACTAGACATTCAACCTAATTGCAAAGCACGTTCATGAACAAGGATTTGACTTGTTATTAATCATCCTTCTCATTACTGTAATATAATAACACGACTATAGGTTGTGAAACATCACGATCTTTACTGTTGTTTTCAAATATGCTCTCAACACCATGATCATTATTGCACAATGCCTTCACGTATGCACCCATCCAGAGGAAACAGACAAGTCATTAGCGAATAAAAGTGAAGGAAATCTACACGTCAACTGGTAAATTGTCAATAGATACTAAAATAATGTAAGAAGAGACTACTCCGCTCCAATACGGATCATAATAAGAGAGGCGACGTGTGTGGTCACGCCAGTCAGGTAAACATTTTTCCTGAATCACTCAACAGCAGTAATCTCTGTTCTGGATGACGCAACTGCTTTTTTTGGTTAGAAGGAAAAGAACCCTAAGCAAATATTAGTGCTAGATCATATTTCAACTGTCTGGTCTGCAAGGGAAAACAGAAGATGGAAGTTGGACATTTAGGAACAATGTACTGATCAAGGAAGCGACTAAGAAATTATTCAACGATTAACAAAGCCTGGTCAGTTATTGAACACCTGGTCGGTTATTGAACAGTGGGGGCTGTTTAACTTAAACAATTATCGTTCATCAGTCGCTTATTGTCATGGAAATGATCTTGATACCAGTCCTTTGTTACTGTTCTCATATGCCAAATTGATAGCCCACAAACCGGGGGTGATCTAAGCAAACACAAAAGCTAGCCTTCCATCAGGGAGTTTCATCGCATGAGACAGTTGTCAGACATCGCAGTTCCAAAATATCAGCTCGTCCTTCTAAACAAAGTGAACCACTTTTCGTAGAAAAAGTAAAGCCCAAAACAACATACGTCTTATCTGGATATGCAAACAAAACCCGTGTCATCCAAACAAGTGGAAACAGAAGCAACAAAACCGCAACAAATGCTGCGAGTTACAACAAGATAAGCGTAACCAGGGTTACAAGCGTAACATTAGTGACGAGGTTCACTAGCGAAACTGAGTCGATGTCCTCAGAGCGCCGGAGAAAAACTAACAACTGATGATGGAACACGACACAGTCGAGTTACAGCAAGCACTGTTGAGGCGCGCAAGCTAAACGACAGCCACCCGTTAAGATTTTCAATCAAAATGATCTCGGTGTGTTCTGTTTTATGTCAATCTGTACATTCAGTTATCAGGTAGGTAGCGCAAGCAAATGTGGCGGCACGGTTAAAACAAGAGACTCCTGTTTTGTGCATCATTGTTCTTCAGGAGTGTCAGAAAAAGTACAATTGACCGAACGACTTTGCATTGACATCCCACGAATCGTGTTAATTGAGAAGGACGAATGATATTAGTGGTTCCCTACCTTCTGAAAACTTTGCTTCTAAACAAATCATTCGCTATTCAGCGATAAACCAGGGGAATTGAGCGGGAAATGAAATGGGCATTGGATACAATATAAGTTTGTTTGAATTAAACTGAACAGGTGAGTAGTACGTAAGAGGAATATACACATCAACGCTGGGAGTGGCTTTTGGTATCACGATTATTTTGATAAGATGGACGCTTGATACTCAATTTGGTTGCAGCACTGTATTTTTTTTAGAGAAAAATAGCTTGACAAACAAGTACCAACCAATTTACGCAACTGCCTCTTAAGGAGGAATAAATCACCATTACATGATAGCTACAATAGCGACGCGTTTTTACTCATATCGGACAACAAAACAGAGACGTAACAGTGGAGATAGATCTCCTAACTAAATCGACGTACAATGCAAATGTGAACACCATGCGTACGTCTCACAATGGATGGCGAGCCATGCGCATGCGTCTCGCAATGCAATGTGAGCACGTCTAACAATTCAAGGTGAGCGCCGCGAGTACTGTAAGCACGACTCATAATGCAAGATTAGCACTACGAGCACGTTTCACAAGGCAAGGTGAGCACTGTTGTCACGTCGCACAATGCAAAGTTAGCACTGCAAGCAAGTCTCGCAATGCAAGGGGAGCATTGTGTGAATGTCTCACAATGCAAGATGAGCAATGTAAGCAGGTATTACAATGCAAGATGAGTACTCTAAGCCAGTATCGAAGGTGAACAACGTAAGCAGGTCTCACAATTCGACGTGAGCACTGTCAGCACGTCTCACATTGCGAGGTGAACACTGTAAGCAAATCTTACAGTACCGGGTACGCACTACAGGCATGCCTCACAATTTAAGGTAAGCACCGTAAGCAAGTCTCAGAAGGCAAGGTGAGCACCATAAGCAAGTCTCACAATGCAATGTGAGCACTGTGCGCAGGTCTCGCAAAGCTAGGTGAGCACTGTGCGCAGGTCTCACAATGCATGGTGAGTGGAGGTCTCCCAATGCAATGCGTCACTGTACTCTGGTCTTATAATGCAAGGTACGTGCAGGTCTCACTATGCATGGTGCGTGCAGGTCTCACAATGAAGGTGCGTGCAGGTCTCACAATGCAAGGTGCGTGCAGGTCTCACTATGAAGGTGCGTGCAGGTCTCAATGCAAGGTGCGTGCAGGTCTCAATGCAAGGTGCGTGCAGGTCTCAATGCAAGGTGCGTGCAGGTCTCAATGCAAGGTGCGTGCAGGTCTCAATGCAAGGTGCGTGGAGGTCTCCCAATGCAATGCGTCACTGTACGCTGGTCTTACAATGCAAGGTACGTGCAGGTCTCACAATGCAAGGTGCGTGCAGGTCTCACTATGCATGGTGGGTGCAGGTCTCACAATGAAGGTGCGTGCAGGTCTTCCAATGCAATGCGTCACTATGAACTGGTCTTACAAGGCAAGGTGCGTGCAGGTCTCACAATGCAAGGTGCGTGCAGGTCTCACAATGCAAGGTGCGTGCAGGTCTCACAATGCAAGGTGCGTGGAGGTTTCACAATGCAATGCGTCACATTACGCTGGTCTTACAATGCAAGGTGCGTGCAGGTCTCACTACGCATGGTGCGTGCAGGTCTCACAATGCAAGGTGCGTGAAGGTCTCCCAATGCAATGCGTCCCTATACGCTGGTCTTACAATGCGAGGTACGTGCAGGTCTCACTATGCATGGTGCGTGCAGGTCTCAATGCAAGGTGCGTGGAGGTCTCCCAATGCAATGAGTCACTGTACGCTGGTCTTACAATGCAAAGTGCGTGTAGGTCTCACAATGCAAGGTGCGTGCAGGTCTCACAATGCAGTGTGCATGCAGGTCTCCCAATGCAATGCGTCACTGTACGCTGGTCTTACAATGCAAGGTGCGTGCAGATCTCACCAGTACTCTTCTCAGTATACCGTAAATTTATTGTGACGCACCTAAGTCTAATGAATCGACTGTTCTCGTGTCATTAAACGTCATATCATCCAATATAATCACTCCCAACTGGCAAGGGTTGCATTTGCGGTCATGTTACCCCCCCCCCCCCCCCCGCCCACTGGCAAGAATGCGTCTATGGTGTCACCGTAGACATGAGTTGCACCTGCGATGTCACCCCTGGCGAGGGTTGCACCTTGCACTTATGCTCGATCTCCCAACACCAGCAGAGGTTGCACCAATGGTTTGTCGCCTCACATTGTCAGAGGCTGCACGGATTGTCTGTAACCCGACGTAGCAGGTGTCGCTAATATTTTTTTTGTCACCGCACACGCTGACAGGGATTGTTCCTGTGGTGCTCGTCTTCCCACACTGAAGCTGAACATCTTGTTCCTGTTCTGCCCTTGTCTCCCCACACCAAAGTGGAACACCTTTTTGTTCCTGTTGTGCTTGTCTCCCCACACCGACGCGAAACATCTTGTTGTTCCTGTTCTGCTAGTCTCACCACACGGGGACGTGTTGTTCCACTGAAGCGGAACATTATTTGTGTGTTGCTCGTCTCCCCACACGTCGACGTGCTGTTCCATTGAAGAAGAACCCCTTATTGTCAGACGGCTATTTACCGCACAGCTACTCTCGTTACACAACCATAGCTACACGAGTGCCTTAAGAGTAAGGGTCCAGAGGATTGCACATATATTAATAGACTGTACACCATTTTACACGACTCCTACGGTAAGCAATATGGAAAATTTAATAGGAGAATCTATTAGTACGTAACTACATGCTTTGTTTTGAAAGGTGGTTTCTAACGCACTGTAGTCAATTCTGAACATCATACAGATATTTCAATCATTAACAACCATTAGAAGAGTTAACATATAAAGGTGAATCATAGAGCAATGATAGACTTATCGATTACTATCTTGGAGCATACTTTGTTCCTACCCTTACTGGCTGAATGAATCAACTCTATGGTATCACTTGTTATTCATCCTAAGCCATGTATTAAATACATGAGCTATATGTTATTTAATGTTCGTCCTGTGTGGCATAAAAATTGAACGAAGTGTTGGTCACGCAGTTCTTGAAGAGTACATCAGTGCAACACAATCTTCAGCAGCAAGACAATAGTAACATTCATGACAGCACATGGAAACGATGCGACACTCCCACTGCCCGGCTCCCGATGATCAGCTATAAGTCGGCACAACATCTGTCTGAGACTGCAACATAATCGAGTGTGAAACAGTTGAGTCAGTTACATATTGTGACGAATGGCAAACTGTTGCTTCTTTACACACTTATCTCGTAATTGGCTGTGGAGTCGTAGCACACGGCAACGTCTCCAGACACGCTGGTGGTCATTTGCTGTTGTTGGTCTAGTACCGCTCCGCAACCACTAGAGTCAAGCGACCGCAAAAGTGTCACAGGTCTCTTCTGTCCACCGCCAGGGGTAGGAGGTGTGACAAGCCCGGAGCTGTAGCCGGAACTGGCATACCCCCCACCACCGCTGGACACCGCGGCGTTAGTGGTGGTGCCCGTCATGTGTTGACCTGTTCCGCCGCCGCCGTACATTTTACGCCGGACTTGCGGAGAGGACACGCTCACATACACCGGGCCGGAGTTACGGCGACTGTTGGCCTGGGGTGGCGGTGGCGGCTGCTGCTGTACCGAGTGAGGCGGCATCTGCTGTACCAAGTGAGGCGGCATCGGCAGCTGGTGGTTTCCTTGGTGGTGCAGAGGATGATGGTGTTGCTGTAATGCCTGCTGCGCGCTGTAGTAGTGGGCGTTGCAGGGCGGCACCAGAGGCTGCTGCTGTTGTGGGTAATAGTAATGGCAAGGCTGTGTAGGAGAGCTGGGGTGGGACCGATACTGTTGCTGCTGCTGTTGCTGCTGGCCCTGGCAGTATTCCAGCTGGGTTTGGCCAGGTGGAGGCTCTCGCCAGCTGTACTGGCCGTGCTGGGGACTGCCAGCGAGTTCCTGGATTCCCTCGACCATCCCTCCGCCGAACCTGTGTTGGTGATGATGATGGGGGTCGATTTGAATACCGCCAACCACAGCGCCCTGGCTAAGACTAGCGTGGTGCTGTTCAGGAATTATGTTGTTATGCGTGTGATTGTTCTGGCACGTGGTGTAGTAGAGCTGCTGTTGCTGCTGCTGTGTGCTGTACTGCTGCTGCCCCCCACTGACCACACTAGCAACACTGATGTAGTCAGGTCGAGTAGGCCGCATGCCTGGGTGTTGCTGTTGTTGTACAGCAGAACTGCTGCTAGACAGGTGTAAGGGGTGGTAAGGGTGGGAGGGAGATGGAGGGTTGGACCGTCGAAGAGGAGATGACATCGAAGTGAGGGGGAGAGGTGGTCCGACTCGAGGGTGGGGGATGGGTGGGGAGGTGGGCAAGGGCCCGGGGCGCTCAGGAGACAGAGGGTCGGGCGTACTTGACCGGGATCTCAGTGTACCATCAAGCCTGCAGGGCGATACAAAAAATCTCAAGAAGGTACAGTGGGAGGCGAAGTGCAGCGGCAGCGGTTGCAGAAAATGAGAACGTGAGATAGAAGAAAGTTTGGGAACGGGTATGTAACAGTTGAGCCCTTCTTAGCCAAATAACTACACTTGAGGATATGTCGAATGGTGTGGTGACACATGGGTAGACTACCAAAGAAAAAGGATGACCCAAACAAAACTATCCTTTTGTGGTAGCTTCTATTGAATCAAAATTAAAACAGCAAACACATTGAGAGTGAATGAGTATTTTCCAAAGAATTTCTTAACGTCACAAACGTAATCATTCATACATATAAGAAAAAGAGCAGCCACAGCTATAGATTTTAGGAAAAAATTCTATCCGAATAGTTTCTCAGTTTCAGAAAATTTGATCAATTATAACCTTATCAACTTCGATCTACTGGTTTACATTACTTCAGGAGCCGCTGCCATCAGTACATCGCTTCTTTTGGTGTAGAATACCAAGCGGACATTATAAGAACAATCAACTCCCAATAACAGCAGCAATAGGATAGCATTCTCATGTGTACAGATTAATAGGAAGGTCTATCCTGTTCGCTATACACATCTTCATCCTGCCTCGTCCTACACAAGAATGTAACTTATGCACCAATTGACTATAGAAGCAATAGAAGAATATCTCAAGTAGCTAGCAGAATACTGAGTAAAGTTACTTATCGTGGGAAAATCATGTGGTTCTGTTCCTTGGATTTGATATCAGAAGTAGCCAACCTCTCATCCTATGCCTCTCCTTCGTAGTTCACCATGCACTAGCAATTTCATATTTTGTTGTATGCAAACATCAAGGTAAAAAGCCGCTCTAGCAAAAAAATATTAGATAAAAGTGAAGGAGTTTCCTACTAGCTACTTGAAATCGATATTTATAACGTTCTGAATGGCATAGGCATACACGAGTGCCACAGGAATTACAGTGACTCCTAAGGTGCCGAGGCCACGTGGTCCCAGGACACCCCAGGTGGCAGCAAGGAGCGTTTTTGCAAGACCTGCTTTTCTCCAAAGCCCCTCAGATTTACAGTCGCCCGCATGTGACCCCTAACACAGAGGATGAAGAAAGGAGACAGGAAACGGGGATGCCATGCGTGAGATCTACACTGTATTAGGAATCTCGCGCATTAGAAAAAAATAAAAATCTTTAAAAAAGGGTTGTAATCAATGAGCATCAACTTGGCTGTTAGTATTGGCAACCCGATAATATAAAATTGAGGATCTGAGAGAGAAACAAGTATTGGGATAGCAGTCAAGACAGATAAAAAAAAATGATTTAAGGTCATCATCAGTGACATTTTTTTTAGCACAAATACAGCCTTTTTATGATTATCATTTTCATTCATAACCTATGAACGGGTGTTGCAAAATTCTTTGAACAAACGTCAATACAATGTTGGTTCAAGTGAAATGAACACATTTTACTCTGTGGAGGCATGTTAGCAAATGTTTAGTTAAAAGGTTACAAAGACTTAGAATCTAAAAAATACGAATGAATCTAGGTTTCAGAACCTAGAGTCAAACTTCCCAGTTGGCCGATTTATGCAACTTACCACGCAGTAATTTCTGTGAAGTGCAGTAATCAGTTTACAGCTCAAAATAAACACTACGAGATTTTGTTTACATTGAGCAGCCGATCTACAGCTAAGTTATCAATGACAATTGACCGAATAACGAATGTTGGAACAGGCCTAGTGATATCCTGTGCCTGATGTCTTCGAACGTATATAATTTTTTTTATCAACATGCTCAAACTTTCAAGTCTTGATAACTTTTTAATCAAGCATTTTCGGACACGCCTCCATACAGTAAAATGTGTTTATTTTACTTAACCCACATTATTCTAAAGTTTGTTCAAAGAATTCTGAAACATTCTGTACATTGACCATCAATTGAATATGTTCAATAGTTGCAGATGTGGCTGAATCTGACATCATGAATGCGGACAACTGAATTAAATAGAAACGACTCTTCTGCATGTACTGCAATCAAGAAATAACAGATTTTCAAGTTACAAAGAGATTGACGCTCTGGTTTGAAAATATGATTAAATTAACTTACAAGTTGGTACCTGCCAGATGCTGTGCGATGTCACGTGTTTGTATAGAGATTGTTCACACACAAATCCAAATGTGTTCAGATAGTGGGATCCGAGCAGTCTTGCAATCGTAGGGCTAAAGCTCCAACATATGTTCATCCACTTCACATATACTTCTAGGAAAATGTATAATCCTGACAGAAAAGTGACAGTTTACGCAGAATATTTCACTCTGCAAACCAACAACAAAAAAATGGACACCAGTTGGACGTCATGGAAGAGCGCCTTTAAAGGACATGTGAACCAAACCTACGCGGCCAATGAGGTAAATAGTAATTAGATATATTCAGGATGAGGGAAGAAACAGAGAGAGAAGAGTGAAGAGAGGAGTCTGAACGGAAATAGGAGCGTTCACCCTCGCTCGGTTGGGCTGTGACTCCTTGCGGCTCGTGAACCCAACATATTCCTGGGGGCAATGATATCTACTTCGGCTTTGGAACAATCATATCTGCAGCACAGATCGATCCGGCATCATTTTGCACTATCTCAGCTCTACTCCCTCAAGTTGTTAGATACAGACGCAAGGCCAAATGCACGAAAAAAGGTGGCTGACGGCTAAACGCACCTCACACTATTCTCATGCATTCACACACATAACAAAACTTTGCTTTAAGTGCTGAAGGGTCCGGCCAGAGCCAGCCAACACATAGTTTAAATCAGGAATGAGGTTAACAATCAGCGGCAGGGCCTGACAGCTTTCCCTGGTAATTCTGTCTCGTCATAATTGACGGGCCTTCTCCAACCAGCGACCCGTCATAATTGACAGGCCCTCTCCAACCTACGACCCGTCATAATTGACAGGTCCTCTCCAACCAACGACCCGTCATAATTGATGGACCCTCTCCAACCAACGACCATCCAGTTTCTCAATAAGCCGCCAAGGGCAGGAAAGCTCGCCAGGGCCGCGTCCATCCACAATCATCCTCCACTCACGCCCATCCATTGTCCTTTTTATCTTGAAACCTTCTTACTGATCGTCTCTTACCGAACGCCTGCTTCACGCCATTCATTCCCTCAAATGTCACTCTTGCAGTAGCCTATGAACACTCACCTGCGTTTTTATCACCCTTTTCTCATCATATGTCTGAACTAACAAAGAATACGTGAATTCACTTAGCCCATCATCTTTCTAGTAATCCTCGTTCAAATTCAAGCGTCATTATTGATCTAATCCCTCAACATCACTAAGGCCATGCCTCACAAACATTTTTCCCTCCAATAACTCTCTGGTTAGGTGAGCAGTGAATCCGATCGCATAGTCATTCCTCGAACATTTCATTACTTTGTGCTTGCCCAAATTAACTCGCAGCTTCCTCCTGTTACTCTCTATCGAACTCCAACACCAGTCTAGACAATTTCTCCTCAGAGTCTGCCACAAGTTCCATAGACATCACAGTCATACCAAGCAGTTAGACCTCGAAAAAGTAGCTAGCTACATGAGAAGGTAGCTACAGAGACAGAGGCGTAACGTTGCCACTGTGCCAAGGGAGTCGATAAAAGCAAGATGGGTTCATATCAACTCCCGCAGCGACTACCTTCCCTCTTACTATAGTGCTTGACACACAGGATGGAGCCCTTTCCGCGAGCAACTGACCGTGGGGGACGAGAGGCGTGAGGGGACCGCGGCGGCCGTCCCACAGTCACTGGCGGCCCGACGCTAGCGGCGGTGATAACCCGTCCTGGGGACTCTGCAAACTGCTGCTGCTGATAGTGTTGGTGCATGTGATGGTGATGGTACGGAGGCACTGGTCCTGCACTACCTGCTGAGGAGGATGAGGTAGACGGTCCAACGACGCCACCAGCTGAAGGCCCATGGTTGTGGTGATGGTGGTGATGATGATGGTGGTGCGGTGGGATGGTGTTCGAGTGGATGAGGCCACCCGGCCCTATGACGTGGTGGTGGTGAGGAGGCCCACCACCGCTGCTGGTGGCAAGTACCATGGTGGTGGTGTTGGGTGGCATGATGGTGGTGTTAGGTGTGGTGGAGTGCTGCAGGTGGTGGTGCAGCTGTGGTGCAGCAGTCGCCTGGAAGAAGCTGTTGGCTGAAGGCTGCCGAGGGAGGGGGGGCGTAGGGGGTTCACAGTCCTGGCTCTGGCTCATACCAATACCAGCAGAGTCGTCCACATCCAACCCCCCTCCAGCCAATGGAGATATGGAACCATCACCACCACCCACCCCACCACCACCACCAACTCCTCCACTATTGACACCACCCTTGCCCTCCACAAGCTACAAAGCAAGAGAGAACAAGCGGAGCGTTACTAAGGGGCGCCGACATAGCTGGAGTTGCGAAGGTTCCAACAGTAAAAGCTGGGTATTTGGGAAGGGATGTAACAGTGGTACTGAGAGAAAAAAGCACAGGTGTCGTCAGGACGATGAGTGCCATTACTTAAGCTTAATGGCTCTTGGCACTCAGAAGAAAAAGAAAGATAATGGGAAAACAATTTGAAAACAAGAGTCTTGAAGTCATGATTGTCTAATAAGCCTTCTATTTGTTTGGGATACAGACATTCAGGTATATACATTTTGATCATCAAAAGAATGTTAGCTAACATGAAGCAATTTGCTGCAATGGCAGCTCATATAATTAAACAGGCATGGCAAGAGGGAATGACATGAAAGCATACAAGGGTGCAAGCAAAAAAAACGTCACCAATATACCTCACAAAGTCAAAATACAAATGATTGGTTGAATATATATTGAATTATGTCAGCATCCAAAATGCCAAAATACTTTGGTTGGAGGGCAGAAATACAATTTCTTTCTTAAGAGCAGAGAAAAAGATGTAGCTACCAAAAGAATGGAACAGTTGCCTTTAACTGTAGGCTTAATATTAAAAAGTGCTTCAGTATCAATTGGAGATGGTTTGACTGCTGGACAACTTCAGTTGCTGCAGATAGGCAATGACTACATTCCTCAAAACTTTCTACCAAGTCACCTTGATTGTTGTTTTGCCTACTGTTCTATCATATTATAATAGAATCTATGCAAACTCTCTACACAAATGCATTCAGCGTCTGCACGAGTCTATTCTTGGGCATATCTGGTAAAACTGTGTTGGGGAAACCATTTTGATAAATGTTCTGGTATGATAGCCTCTTGTGATGTGTCTTCATAGGTGGATACAAAAATAAAGGCTCTTAATAAGTGTAAGAAGATGTGAGCCCAGGGATATCATTACATTCCTAGAGAATGTAATGTTAGGGAACTAAAGTTTGACTAGAGGTAATGTTAGGGAACTAAAACTCGACTAGAAGTAATGTTAGGGAACTAAAGTTTGACTAGAAATAATGTTAGGGAACTAAAACTTGACTAGCCAAACTACAATGTTATGTATTTTCACCTAGCATCAACATACACATGAAACAGAACTGATGAAACCTCCTTATGGCTGATTAAAGAAGTGTATATAATAGAATAGGAAGTGTATACAATACAATAGGAAGTGCATATAATACAATAGCTCACTTTACATTCTCGATCAACAGTTACTCTCAAACATTATGGCGCCATAAAATATCTATCGCAGCAATAAAAAATTATAATTTACGAGTGAAATGTTTTGAAAATGGTCTCTAGTTGGAATTATTGATAGGAAAAGGGTTCTATTCAATTGAGTGTATGGTATTGACTGATTCTGATGTGGTTTCATTCCTCTCGCTGTGAACTGGAGGAGCAGAGGGACCGGGGAGACGGCGAGGTGCAAGGCCGGCTAGGGGAGCGGCAGGAACTCCCACGACCACCACCCGTTGAAGAAGTGCAGCTACGACTTTCGGGTCCAATCCAGTCATCTGCCTCATCAAGCACCGCTGCAGACGAGACATTAGCAGCCTTCTCCAAGGCAGCAGGAGCGCGGTAGTAGTGCATACAGGGCTGGTGGTTGGCTAACAGCGGGTCATCCAGATGTGAGAGGTGACACAGTGAACACTGAGACTGACGAGGCGGTATTGGTGCTGTGACAGTGTGATCATCGATTTCAGAAGAAGACTGAGATTTGGGGTAATGGTTCAACAGACAACTGATGCGGGCCGAATACGGGCTGGTGTTGCGGTCACACGTTGGCGGCAAGACAGACTCCTGCAGCTGTTGGCGGCTGTCGATGGCATAAGCGTCACTCCGCACCTGGCGCTCGCTGGCCAGTTGAAGATTTTTGTTTCCAGGGGCGCTACTATGGCACTGCGGGCAAGGTGCCATGGCTTTTGCATCAGAAGAATGGAGGTCAGTAACATAGGCGATGTTAGTGTCCAACACCAATCGCCGTGACGATACAGAGACTTTGGCATCTACAGAGTGACGGCAAGCGTGAACGGGGAAATGTTGCTTACTTTCGTCAGCATTGAGTACTTGACAGTGGGTGATGTTACCACCAGTGAGAGGAAGGGTGCGGTGGCAGCGGTGCTTGGAGCCACCCGGGGACTCAGGTATCAAGAGTTGTCGCGACTGGCTGAGTGAGGCCAAGGAGCGATGAGAAGAGAGGGAGTGGTAGTAGCAGAGGTCGTCGTGTGGGCACATCAAAGACGGCGGGGTAGGATAGGTGTGATGGTGCGGGCAGAAGGCCTGAGATGGGGGTGTGAGGGTGCGCTGAAGGATCTGGGGGCAAAATGCCGGTGTAGACGGGCAGTGGTGCTGGTGATGCAGATACAGAGATGGTAGCTGTGTCGTGTGATGATGTTGCTGATTGTGGTGACGCCGGTGTTTGAGGGACGAGGTGGTGTAGCGGCGGTGCTGGAGAGTGTGGTGTAGGGATGGCAGGGGAGAAGAAGGGAGGCTAAAAGGGAGGTGTGGGTCAGCAGTGGGCGGCTACGTGTGGTTACCATGAGTTGTACAAAGAGGGTCGATGAGAAAGCATGCCATGAGAGCAGACACGGAGAGACAAGGAAAAAAGTGTTAATAAGCTCAGACATGGAACAAGACATTGCAAGACCAATGTAGGAATAAAACATGCAATTATGGAAAAATATTATTGTAAACAACATTTTACCTAAAATGACAACATGAAACCATACCATGCAACATCAAAAAAAAATATATATATAAACATTAAAGAATAGTGTCAAGGCAACCATGTCATGGCTTGCACACATCGCAAGGTAAACAGAGATCTCAGAAACTTGCACTCGAGCAAAGTAACCCCATTATATATGTTTCCAGTAACAAGAAACAGTTTTGAGTCAAAAAAATATAGTTTGATTGTGCAGAATTGTGAGAATTTTTTATTATCATATCTGGCAGGATGAAGATTAAATTTAAATAAAAACCAAGCATTTGAACTTGTTTTTCTAACAAAATTTAACTTATTTGAAATCGCGTCAGCCCTCAAAAATGTTTGGATATCGAAATGCAACACTGCATTCTTTTGCATTTTATCCCAGTCGCAGTGGAACACAAAGATGTAAACAAAGAAAAAATAGTTTCTGTTCAAATAAAACATTTATTTTATTGCTTTTTTAATATTTAAATAGCTTCTCTTTAATAAAACTTTTATTTAAAAATTGTTTTTGTAATATCTTAACACAAGTACACAACAATTCAGTAATAACCAAAGTGACTGCTCTAGAATGGGATTGTGATACCTGAGACATGTTCCATAGTCCCATATGGCACTTGAACTCAAGTCTTGGTGTCTGAAGTCTCAACACATTTATTTTGATATCAGTAATAGGCTGTCTGATAGGTAGCTGGTTACCCAGTAGCAGATTAGCTAGTTATGGCTACTGATGGCTATTGATCTTTACAGTACCCCATGGTTGATAGCCCATCTCCTAATACTATAACTACAATTACCAATGCTTTGCATTTCCATTTAGGCCTCTGGAGCATTTCAGAGTAGAAGAGGTTAATAAAGAAGCCTAATCCCCTAGAATTAAAACAGTTAAAACAAATACTAGTAGTAGTGAAGCTCCATCTCCAAGAGGTGTTCAGCTGGTGGTAACTGAGCTTTGTTCTTGAGATTGATCATGAAAAATCAAGATAAATAGCATGCAGTACTTAGATGGCTTCACTAACTGAAACAATATCAAGCAAATAATAAAGTATTATGATCATAGATAAAACAGACAGTAAAATGCATGTTTTTTTCATAGGGTTTTACAACAATGACACATGAAATTCATTATATACTCCGCATGTTTCTATAAATGACAAATATCAATGAATGCTCAATGTAGCTATTTTTTTGATGGACCCACCTATAGGGGAATAAATACTATTTGTAGACAATTTCTGCAGCAAAGTAAGAACTGTTAGAAATCAGCTCTGCAAAGCCAAGAAGTGACAGGGTTGGCAAGGAAGGTTTCCCCCACTGCATTTCTAACTGGGGAAAACATGGGGGCAAGCTGGGAAAAAAATTATGGAAACTCACGGACAATCACAATCACAAACAATCACAGATGATCACAGACGAGGCAGCTTCCAATTTAGCCTGACAAAAAAATCAATTATAAACATCACTTGATATTATTCTTCAATCACTAATCGTTACTAATATCTATTTAACCAATTCCCCGTCTTCTCTTCTGCAACTCCAGCTCAGTTACACATACAAATTACTTCTTCAGATCTCACCTGGATCAGAAACAATTTGCTAACCTTGTTACTTGCTACATAATCAAAGTTGCTAGTTGCAACTTGCTATGAACCTTCATAATGTGTGATTGTCACCTAGGAAGATTCATTATTCTGAGTTAGTCAATGAACACTCAATGGATGCCCATTGTCATTCGACTGGTCAATGTTACAATATATAATCGAAATAATTATATCAACCGAAATTTTAAAATTTACCATCAACAGTGTTTCTTGTTTCAACCATAGAAAACTGGGAAAAACTTACAAGAGGTTTCCCCCGATCTGCTCTCAGTGGGCCGTATGCAGGCAAAAGGTGAAAAGTGTGGTACTCCACTACTAATAATTTAGGCCCATTGCCCAATCAAACAACCATACCTACCAACTTACTTCCATGTACTTGATGATCCCACAAAATTATTTAATATAT
>SDVV010002677.1:0-22550 GCA_016164225.1 Gammarus roeselii
CTCTCCTCTCGCTGCCAGGTCCGTAAGCACTCACAAATGCCCATCTCTCTACGCCTAACTTAACTTTCACCCACATCAATCTTGGGGACACCTCCTTCCATTCGGTAGCGCTACTAGCCAACCGATCACTCAATATCAAGACCACAATTCTCGTGCCCTACCTTCCTCCACACCAGACTTTCTTCCACTTACAACACCAAACTCACATTCGCCCTTACCTTTCAACTTCATCTCACTCAGCGCCAACACATCTAACTTCCTCCTCACAAACATCTCCCTCCTCTTTACATCACTCGTACTACAGCCACGCACATTCAGCGACCCTAACAATAGGGTTTGGAGAGGCGTGTGCCTCTCCTCCCCCCGCTCGTCTTGCAGTCTTCGAGGAAAGGATTTTACAGAGAACGGGATTCCTAGCCCTTTCGCTCCGCCCCGTTTTGTCGTCTCCGACACGCTGAGGGTTGCGGTAGCGCGATTCTACTCCCGGCTACGGGGCGCCCCTTTAGTCGCCTTCTACGACACGCGGTGGATACGGTAGCACGATTCTAAGGCCCGGCTACAAGGCATTTCATAGTAGGCTAAAATTAGGTCTTCGATCACTTTGTAGCATGACTATCTTCTTGCTATTTGATACCTGCCTCGATTCTAGACCACTAGAACGTAGTGTGTTCGGAGGAGTGGTTACTATGCAATGGAGTCGATTGCATTCACCAATTCCAGATTCCGACACATCTTGTAATCATCAGACCAATTTCAAAGATTTGTCAATATATAGGGAACGAATAAAAATATCTTCAAACAACACAACTCAAATGGACGAAAATATACTTCTATGTGACAAAAAAATGTCACGGAAGTTGGCTTTTACATCGTAAATAGAGCATAATATTGTAGTAAATTGATCATTTTTGCCTAAAGCGTAAGCGCCCGAAAATTTTATAATAATAACGAAAAATAATTACCCTAATAACTAGGGCAACGGATCAGAAGAAAGAGACGACCTATCCTACTGAACTAGATATTAAACAAGGTGGGTGAATAATACAAAACTAAGCTCCTCGGCAACTTGGAACAAAGAGTTTTGATTGTTGGGAGGCTAGGAGAGGCCTTCTTCGATCTTATCAGCTAGACAAAAATTTGAATATATTAGCATTGTTATCTATCAACTATTATAGTTATTCTATTATTATTAGAGCTAGCTTTACAGTAATATAACAAAAATATGAAGCCTTTGGAAATGGGCTATGTCTGCAATATGATTTTGTTATGTTACTAGTGCTAAGAATAGCTGAGCGAAAATGAAAATAAGTTAGTTCAGGCTCATCGATTGCTTCTAGGGTAACAGCGTCAGCCTGACTGTTGGGTAACAGTGCCACGCTCAATGATTGCTGCAAGGGAAACCGCTTCATAATTCCTGCAAGGGGAACAGCTCAAAGATTTTTGGTAGGGCGAACAGCGCCAAGTTCAATAATTTTTGCAAGAAGAACAGCGCCAGGCTCAATGATTTCTGGCATTGCTCGGGAAACAGCTCAATGATTTCTGCTGGGCAAACAGCGCCAGGCTCAATAATTGCTGCAATGATAACAGCGCCAGGCTCAATGATTGCTGCAGTAATCGGTCACAGATATATTACAGGCATAAGGCCGCACCTCAAACCCTCATCCGTTCACACTCACACAACTTAGCCCTTTTGTGGTTAAGGGTCCGGTCGGTAACCCCGCAACATACACTCCGGGTCACGAGTGCAGTCCGAGGATCCGTTGTCAGCAGCGGGGTTCGACAGTTTACACTGGTTTACCCCCGCTGCGTCATAATGACCGGGGCCCACCACCCACGACCATCCCGACAACGGGATGCCGATGGCGGGAAAGCATATCAGAGCAGCGTCAAAATCAACCATTCACAACCATTCTCCACTCACGCCTGTTCATTGCACGCTCTCTCGCTACTTTAAGATTCATGTCTCTTCTTCCTAACGCCTACTTCACACCATCCATCCACCCAAACCTCGGTTTAACGTTATGCCTTCGACCACTCACCCTTTTAACCAATCTCCCTTCGTCCATCCTCTCCATGCGCTCGAACCATCTCAGAACACGCGAATCCACTCTGTCCTCACACTTCTTCACCATCCCTGTTCTGATTCGAACCACGTCGTTGGTGATCCGGTCTCTCAGCGTTTCTCCAGCCATATTCCTCAAACATTTCACCTCGGAAACATTCAACGTTCTCTCCTCTGCTCTCACTCCCCCCAAGTCTCAGCTTTGTAGAACACAGTTGGGATAACAACACTATCATACAGCCCTCTCTTTGCTTCCATCCCCAACGTTCAACAGCTCATTACACTCTTCAGTGCACCCAACACTTTACATCCCTCCTTCACTCGTGCCTTCACTTCAGTATCCACTAGTTCAGTTATCTCCAAATAGGAGCCTAAATATTTAAAACACTGAACTTCCTCTATGAGCTCTCCATTTAGGGGAACACTAATTTTGCTCGCATCGACAGTCCTTGAGCATTTCATCACTTTTCTCTTACCCACGTTCACTCGAAGCTTCCTCCTCTCACACACTTTACCAAACTCAAGACACTAGGCTACATAGCTTCTCCTCTGAATCCGCCACCAGGGCCGTATCATCAGCAAATAGCAACTGGCTCAACTGCCAACTCCCCCCATTCGCTTCAAACAGTACCAAGCCACGACCCAGCACACTCGCGTTCACCTCTCTGACCATTACATCCATATAGAGGTTGAACAGCCAGGGAGACATAACGCAGCCTTGTCTCAGTCCCACTTTTACTGTGAACCAATCACTCGCCTCGCTTCCCACTCTGACACATGCTCGGTTGTCAACATAGAAAATCTCGACCGCTTTCAACATGTGTCCGCCCACTCCATACAAACGCCACACTCTCTACAGCGCTTCTCTGTCAATCCTGTCGTATGCCTTCTCTAGATCCATAAAGACCCAGAACACATCTTTTCCTTTGGCAAGGTAATTCTCACAGATCTATCTCACTGCAAAAATCTGATCAGCACACCCTCTACCACTCCTAAAGCCACACTGTTCCTCTCCAATTACGCAGTCCGGAGTCTCGAATCCTTTTGATCAGCACTCTCCCATACAACTTACCAGCCGCACATAACAGACTGATACTCTTCAAGTCGCAGCATTCATTTCTATCTCCTTTGCCCTAACATAGCGGAACAGTACAGGCACCGCGCCACTCATTCGGTACCACACCTGCCACAAAACACAAGTTCAGTAACCTCAGCAACCATTCGACAATCGTTACTCCACCCTTTTTCAGGCACTCGGTCGCAACGCCATCCAAACCAGGGGCTTTCCCTGCTTTCATCACCTCCACCGCCTCCTGCACCTCTTCCCTGGTAATGTCCGCTACAAGTCTTTCTCCCAAAACTGGCATCGAGCACCAACACCCACAGCAACAGTGTCAGCCTCTCTGTCATCCTCGACATTCAACAACTCATCAAAATACTTGGCCCACCTCTTCCGTAAATTACCATTTCCCAACAACAACTGGCCGTTTTCATCTTTCACCACTTCCTTCTTTCCGGTCTCTCCCTTCATCACACTCTTCACCTCTTTTGTTCTCCTCGAAATTCTGGCTCAACCGTCTGCACCACCTGGCATCAGCGTCCCTTTTGGCTCTCCTCACCACCCGCTTCACCTCGTTTCTCCTGTCTTTGTAGCTTTCATAAGCCACCACCGACTTCATCTACAACCACTCCTCAAATACTCCTCTTTTCCGTGCCACCACTAGTTTGACCTCCTTGTTCCACCACTCGAAACCTTTCCTCCTGCACCTGCCCACACGGCGCGCACCACACACCTCCGCACATCTAAGCAACGCATCCCTTAATGTCTCCCATTCTTCCTCCACATTCCTCAGGTCCTGTCCTCTCACGTCGTCATATTCTTCCCTCAACGCCTGCTGGAACTCTTCTGCTCTACTTCTCACATTAAGTCCACTCACTTTCACTACCTCTCTTCCTCCTCCTACTCGTTTGTTGTCCTTCCACTTCTGCTCCACTCTCAATCTACCTTCCACGAGCAGATGGTGAGACTCCTCCACCCTTCCCTTTTAACACCCTCACATCCAACAGCCTCTCCACCACTCTCCTCGATATCAGCACAAAATCCATCAGTGCTCTCTCCACCACTGCAATACGGGTCACCCTTACCCATGTGTACTTGTGGATATCTCGCTTCTTGAACAAACTGTTCCCGACCTCCAACTCCTGCTCCATACACAGACTCATCAGGTTTTCTCCTCTGACATTTCTAAAGGGAACGCCATACCTTCATCTCACTTTCTCCACCACTACATCTCCAGCTCTTGCATTAAGGTCACCCAGTACAACATTGAAATGGCCTCCAAAACTCTCAATACACTCACTCAGGTCAGTCCAGAATTGCTCCCTCTCCCCTTCACTCCTCTCGCTGCCTGGTCTGTAAGCACTCAAAAATGCCTATCTTTCTACGCCTAACTTAACTATCACCCATATCAATTTCGAGGACACCTCTTTCCATTCGGTAGCACTACAAGCCAACCAATCATTCAATATCAGGACCACACCTTCTTGTGCCCAACCTTCGTCCACACCAGACTGGCTCCACCTACCACACCAAACTCACATTCGCTCTCACCTTTCAATTTCGTCTCACTCAGCGCCAACCCATCAAACCTTCGTCTCACAAACATCTCACCAGTCTCTCTCCTCTCCACCTCATTCGTACTACAGCCACGCACATTCAGCAACCCTAACAATAGGGTTCGGAGAGACGTGAGCCTCTCCTCTCCCCGCTCGTCTTGCCGTCTTTGAGGAAGGGTTTTACAGAGAACGAGATTACGAGCCCCTTCGCTCCGCCCCTTATAGTCGCCTATTACCACACGCAGGGGTTACAGTAGCACGATTCTACTCCCGGCTACGGGGCGCCCTTTTAGTCGCCTTCTATGACACGCGATGGATACGGTAGCATGATTCTAACGCCCCGGCTACAAGGCCTAATACGATCAAATGACTCATCGACAACAGTGCTCGAGCTTCAGCTTTTGTAAGCTCCTCGTAGGACAATCAAATCCAATGGAAACGCTGAATTGAAGTACCTCTGTTTTGAATTGCCATTAGACTTCCAGTATGAAGTTTTCATGAACAGGGACTTTAATAAGCCGTCTCTAATTTATCATTGCATTCCTAAATTTTCATGTTCAACTCGTTGCGTGTGCACTACAAACCAAATGGTAGCACTTTAAGTCTGACGTAGCCGTAGGAATCGGTATGGGAACAAATTCGATTTCCCGTGTTCAGTAGTGGGGGAAAGTCAGTCGAAGGTATATGGACTGAGAGGGCAGATGCAGTTAGTAAGCGGCACGGCAACAAACGATTTCTTTCGAGCCAGCAAAACAGTGCTGCTTCATGTTACAATTTTCATTTCAATCTGTGTTAGGTTTACTACTGCGCAAATTCAACGTCCTGTACGCGGCGAACGGTAATGGCGTTAACGGGTGCAACAGGAGGTACGGGAACTCTTAAGGTGTTCGTGCCATATAGGATTCGCAGTCGTCGTCAAGGTGCTGGGGCTTTGCGGCCCAACACCTGCTGAGGGGGAAGATGAAGAAGAGACAAAAAACATGGATCCCATACACGAGATCTACACTAGGTGTAGGAAATTTCACGCATGAGAACAGTAAGAATGGAAACAAGGAAAAGCAAGAGTCGTAGAAAAAGTTGCACGAGAGAAAAAGCGCAAGTTGGCTGTTATTAGACACCGAAAATGAGAATAGTTAGGACCGGTATGTGTGTTTGAGTGTGCGTGTGTGTGTGTGTGTGTGTGTGTGTGTGTGTGTGTGTATGTCCGTGAGTAACGAGTATTGGGAAAGCTGTCAAGAGGAAATCCGAGATACGCTAAATGAAATTTGAACTAACATGAAATGCAAATGAGGTAAATATAAGTTTAGCGAATTGAGGATGGGAGAATAAAAGAGCTGTATCAAAAAAGGGAAGAAGATCAAGTCTCAAGGGAAAAAAGAATTCACCCCCCCCGGTGCGGCTAATGAACCTAACAGATGCCTGGGTGCGGTCTTTAGCACTAAGGAGTGTAGCCAGGACCATGCAATACCAGTTTTGTGTCAGGAGTGAGGTCAGAGATGAATCTCAGGAGCCGGGCTCTACAGCTTTGCCTGTTTTACCCCTGCTGCGTCATTATTACCTGGCCCTACCCCACGTCCACTCCGTTGCTCAACGAGATGACAAAAGACAAACGCTATCTATGTGATACAGAGGTAATACCAAACCCCAGACGGGTGAGTGGCCGTCCGCAAGACCCAAGTTTAGTTGGGTCCTCTACAAGTCCTCGCTTCGACCCTACCAAAGGCTTTTTCCAGACCTAAAAAGGACTAGAACACATTCTCAAACTTTACGCAGTGCTTCCCACAGATTTGATTTGGACTCTCCCATACTAGTTACCGACCCACACATTGCAATAGCTCTCGAATAGGTGCATTCATTTATAGCTCGTAGGTCCTTCTACAGCTGAGATAGGACGGAAGTTGGAGGACCGAGTATTGTCACGTGTGTTGCGGTAGTTTGGACACGCGGTGAGAAAGGATGATGAAAGATAGGTGTAAATGGTGCTGAAAGCGGAGGTGAGTGGACGTAGGCCTAGAGGAAGACCAAAATAGGATCGATGGCATGTAAACAGGCTCAATAGAGGAGAGACATCAGTGCGGAGGCCGCGAGAAAGCGTGCAACGGATAGGTGCGAAAGGAGAATAATTGTGAATGCATGTGTTTCAACGAGGCCCTCGAGAAACGGAATGAACGTGGCTGGGGAGAGTCCAGCGATTATGGTGCAGCAGATATACACCAACGAAGACTGTCGGGCCCTGCTGCTGGCATTGATCTTGAACCTCCCTCCTGCCTCAAATGGTGCTGAAGAATCATGACATGGACCCTTAGTAATAAATGGCTAAGGATTGGTATGTGTGTAAGTGCATGAGAGGAGCGTGAGGTGCGTCCTGCTACCGGCTACCTTGCATCCTAATCAGTAGCTATTAGAACGAAACTAGCATTTGAACGCTAAATTCAACAGTACTGAATTAATATCAGCTTCGAAATCCTAAAATAATTCAAATGATCAGCAGCAACAAATTTTGACATGTTGACTGGTGTCCTCCTAATATTTGGCTATATATTGAAACAGAGACAGTGTATCCACAAAGAAATACCGTGTTTCAATCCAAGCAACACTTTGCAGTATTCCCACATTGAACGCGATTGCCCAAAATATAATTGTAAGTAAACGAAACCAAAACTTTACCAATTAAATTTTCGAGCAGGCGCTAAAACTTCCAGATTGTTAAATGAATATGTCGCGCTATAAAGTTCACTAATTTCCACTCAAAATTTAGTTGGAGATTGTTAAGTCGGTCACAAGGTATTGTAGACAAAATCTATCTGATATCAAACTGACTATCAATAGAATCAAACACTCCACTGAAACCATGAGTAAGTTTTGCTTACCTTCCAAAGATAGTCGATTCCGATTAAATCAACATCATCCATTAGATAGGTTCTTCTTTTTAAAACCAGTTTGTTCTCCTTAAAATTGACTGCCTTGAAGAATCGATCAAAACACCTGCAATAAAACACATCCATGGTTGTAAATCTGAATAAATAATGGGTGCAACCAGATAATCAATCACACACAGCAAAAAACAATGGAGCTTCGAAACAGAAAGAGTGTGGTAGCTAGTCTGTTTGTAGCAAACGAAGACTGGTGTGGAGCGTTTGGTACTACGCTAGTAGCACGTGTGGGGAAGCAAAGCTTAGCTACCAAAAGAATTTCAAGCCAATACAATCTAGTAACCAAGAAGTGTACTGTGGGTTACGGATAATCCACTACAACAACGGATCATCAGGTAATGACTGCATCACCACACCCCTATTGAAGTGGCGGTGGCCATAGTTTTGTGATTACACAGCTTACATTCAGTCAAGATATGGATCACCTCCATTAAAAATTCGCTGATAGTCGTACTCTACAACAAACGACTTCGAGCAAAATTATACTTCGCAGTCATGTGGACGACTCAATAGTGTACCTCATGCCGTGTTCTGTGAGCAGCTTAGGATCAAGCTGGAGGATGTTGCTCTCGAAAAACTCCTTGTTGATGTCAGGGTCAAGGTCCGGTTCATCACCCATCAGTTTGGAGAACCACTTGAAGCAGGCTTCTCTGTCGGCAGTGAACACTGCGTTCTCTGCCAGGCAATTCCAAATCTGCTTGGCCTGTGGAGCACATAGCCATAGCTGCCCGTCCTAGGAGAGAGAAAGATAGAAAGTGGTTATTGCCAGTTAAAATGGAGCCACGTGGTGAACCATGGCAGAAAGAACCATGACAATAATGCTATGAGGATATCTAAGTAAAGCTAGGTTAAGTCTACGATAAAAATTCTGCATAGAATTGAAACTCGATACGAGGAAAGATGAGAAATCATTGAAGACGACCTAAGCCCATCCCTCTAACATCCAATAAAGGTAAAACTAATCTCATACAAGCTAGTCGCTCAACTCATTTGTATTTGTCCGTAGTTCCACGCTAGAGTAATTTTATCCAACAAATCTACGGAAGAGGGCAATTCTAAATTAAACTCCAACTAGAACCGTAAATGCAAGTGTCATTCCTCCATATAGTGGTTTAACATGTTGTCAGCTTGATGTCAGCCTACAACACTCGTACTTAGCATCGTAATTGCCAGGCAAACTTCGTGCAGGAGTAGTAGTAGTAGTTGCTTCCATTTTCCACGGAGTCCCAACGCGAAGTTAATGCAGACTCCCCGGTAGGTAATCGAAGAGTGGCAAAGTAGGTGCAGCGTAGATTACGAATAGGTGCAATGCAGATTCCGAGTAGGTTTAACGTAGATACAGAGTAGGTTTAACATAGATCCAGGGTAGGTTTAACATAGATATAGGGGAGGTTTAATGTAGATACAGGGTAGGTTTAACGTAGATACAGGGTAGGTTTAACGTAGATACAGGGTAGGTTTAACGTAGATACAGGGTAGGTTTAACGTAGATACAGGGTAGGTTTAACGTAGATACAGGGTAGGTTAAACGTAGATACCAAGTAAGTTAAGCGTAGATACGCTCGCCACCCTGCAGGGCCCCTGCTGGCGTCTAACGGTACATAATTGTGTAACAAATAAAAAATATATCACCATGAAAAAAGGGCACTGATAAATAATACAGCCCACGAAATAGGGAATCATAAAATACTATAATAAAGTGTTAATGATCTATAAAATGAACAATCATCCATCCACCCTAATTCGTGCAGGAATCCAACTCAACAGCGTTTGGATCAAGGATGGCATGTGTCACTTAAAAATTGGTACTTGTCACTGTTGTCAGAATGATCTATGCCACTCATGCACTGTCACTATGCTTGGGCGCCTCCTTCACCCCAGCACCACACGCCAATCTCTCCCGCCCCTCTAGTCAGTGCCAAGATCAGAGTAACTAGCATTACTAGATCAGCAATCTCTTCTCCGCCTCTCTAGCCAGTGCCAAGTGCAGAGTAACTAGGATTACTTGGGCATCCACTTCTCCCGCCCCTCTAGCCAGTGTCAAGAGCCGAGTAACAAGGATTACAAACTAGAGCAGTATTCGGGACCAGAAGGACAGTGCCACGAGCCGAGTAACAAGGATTACAAACTAGAGCAGTATTCGGGACCAGAAGGACAGTGCCACGAGCCGAGTAACAAGGATTACAAACTAGAGCAGTATTCGGGACCAGAAGGACAGTGCCACGAGCCGAGTAACTAGGATTACAAACTTGAGCAGTATTCGGGACCAGAAGGACAGTGCCACGAGCCGAGTAACAAGGATTACAAACTAGAGCAGTATTCGGGACCAGAAGGACGGTGCCACGAGCAGAGTAACTAGGATTACAAACTAGAGCAGTATTCGGGACCAGAAGGACAGTGCCACGAGCCGAGTAACAAAGATTACAAACTAAAGCAGTATTCGGGACCAGAAGGAGAGTGCCACGAGCCGAGTAACAAGGATTAGAAACTAGAGCAGTATTTGGGACCAGAAGGACAGAGCCACGAGAAGAGTAACTAGGATTACGAACTAGAGCAGTATTCAGGACCAGAAGGACAGTGCCACGAGCCGAGTAACAAGGATTACAAACTAGAGCAGTATTTGGGACCAGAAGGACAGTGCCATGAGCCGAGTAACAAGGATTACAAACTAGAGCAGTATTCGGGACCAGAAGGACAGTGCCAAGAGCAGAGTAACTAGGATTACTAGAGCAGCATTTAGGACCAGAAGGACAGAGTCCAACGCGCTAGGAAGTCCCGCAACTTTTCTAATCAAGGGGGGAGCCTACCCGAGTCAAGCGGGCTCCATCCATTGAGATGGCCTGCCTGTGGTGGTGGTGGCGGCATCTGGGACCCGGCCCCACTCACGTCTTGCAACCCAAATGGTTTCATATCCACGCCAGTGGAGATGGCGTTGTGTGCGTGGTGTCTGCGGTGTTGACGTGGGCGCGGCTTGTGCGCAGTGCCGGCCTCTGGCCTACGAATACTTGCCAGACTCTAGCGCCACAACATATACACAGCCTTTGTCTCCAAAACATTGAGGCCAACTTGATCCTGACACTAATTTTTGTCTCACATGAGGTCATCCCTAAACATCTTGTTGGTGCGCAGCAGTGTGACTGGGGGACATGAACACATTGCAAGTAACAATGTTCAGGTGTCCACAGTAACTGGAACATACCACACGGGAGGAAATGCATAAGCTGGCACCCAACCGACAAAGTTAATACCAATACAAAAAGGCGAAAGATTTATGCGTCCTGAAGGGAAACCAGAGTAACAATACCAATACAAGCGAACACTCCACTAGCCTCTTAAACTGGTCGCCGGCCACTCCTCTCCCAAGCAAGCACGTGTCGGTGAATATCACCGCCAGCGCAGGTAGAAAACGCATTAAACAACAACTAGGACGATTGAGTTTGTGTCCCTAGAGCCTACCAGTACCAAACTCACTTTTAGCAAGAAGCGAAGGAAGCTGAGACGGTCTTGCACCTGCGCCACGTGGTTGTAGCGGCCGTCTGGGAGGATGTTGATCGGGTTGATGCCTGGCTTTTCTGCACAACCCATGAAAAACAAGAGCTAGCTTTCAGCAGCGTAAGACACGGCGGTAACGTAGTCTAGTGAGGGACTAGCACAGGAGTATAAGAGTTAGCTTTCAGTAGCGTAAGAGACGGCAGTCATGTAGTTCAGTGAGGAACTAGCACAGGAGTATTGATGACTGACATTACCTGTAGCCCTGTTTACAAGTAGCATGGCAGCTACAAATGAACGCGAAATAAAGCGGCGCATACTTGTGAAAGGTGGCTACATACGTTTATAATCAGATTTTTGAAACATGGTTGCAAATAACATAGGTTATTTGAACCCAAACCATCAACTCTACATGGCACTAAAGAAAAGTGCAATATTACAAATGTAGTGCATTTTCAAACATTCTCCATCAGGATAATACTGTGAAATATAATTCTTTATCTAAAACAATGTTCTAAACATAGGAAATCAAAGAAAAGGTGTACACATAATGGCAGTTAGGTGACGCCACCGATGGACCTCTGCCTAACAATCACCAGGCTTCCATGTGGCAATATAGCTGCAAAATAACCATGTGCCATATTTACCTTCTGTAAGGCAGAGGATATATTTCAAACCCTTAGATATCCGTGCAACGTATATAAGGTTTAGTACAACTTTCTCCCGGTCTCACAAAACGCATTGCTCCCACTTACCGCGGGCTACGATGGCGATTTGCTTCATGTAAGCCGTAAGGTTTTCTGTGACCAGCACCACCAGAGAAAACTCGTTCTGCAGCTTTGAGATGACATCGTGTCTGCAACAAACGTTAGAACTAATACAAGTTAATTGATGCGTACCTACGGGAGAAAAATTCCAGGTAGCCCTCAATCGCAATACAGTACATATGTAGCAACTAGATGAAGGCCAAACCAGTATCACAGCAAATATTTAAACTCGAATCACAGAGCAATGTTGCACCACGAACATTGAAACGCGACCACATGAACCGACAATCTGTGTTAATACAGTCTCTGAGAGCACCTGTAGGAAGCGTGCGTCAGCTGTCGGTGCTGTGGATAGTTGGCGGGGGCTTCGTTGTACGAGCAGAAGATCTCCCGTATTTGCTTCAGAGCTGGCAACACCCACTTGTCGTGCTTTAGTTCCTCAACGCACATCTTCAACCAGTTCTGCTTCTGTAAGTCTCTCTCCTGCGTGATTAATAGGCAAAGACCAAGCCGTTAGCACAGGTACGATGATTCGAATTAAACGTCCATGGTACAGTTGAAAACGCAGGCGCGGCATCGAAAGTCAAACAAATACCTTAATTAAAGATGAGAACCCTAGATCGCAGACAGTATGACTTCCGTGACGAAAAAATGTCAGGTAGGTGCTGAGCAACGAAGGTTCGAGCGCCGTGCGCTCAAGCTTCTCCTCTCCCCATAGGCCATCAAGGACATTCCTAATAGCTAAGCTTTAAATTTGTAGAGCAAAACATTCGAAACTTATAAGATCATGAATAGTTCGTTTCTTTTACCTATACTAAACTTGTCAATTGCATTATTTGTGTCTATCAGACCTAATTCAAATTTTTATTGAGATTGCTTCGAGTTTTTCTTTCAACTACTTGGCCCAGGTTTGTGTATTTGCTTATTCTGTGCTGTTTTTGAACCACAAGCTTTTTAATTTGCGATTATATGCTGGCAGCCGAGCATGTGTCAGAGTGGAAAGCGAGGCGAGTGATAGGTTCACAGTGAAAGTGGGACTGAGACAAGGCTGCGTAATGTCTCCCTGGCTGTTCAACCTCTATATGGATGGAGTGATCAGGGAGGTGAACGCGAGTGTGCTGGGTCGTGGCTTGCAACCGTTGGAAGCGAATGGGCGGAGTTCGCATTTGAGCCAGTTGCTATTTGCTGATGATACGGCCCTGGTTGCGGATTCAGAGGATAAGCTATGTAGGCTAGTGTCTGAGTTTGGTAGAGTGCGTGAGAAGAGGAAGCGTCGAGTGAACGTGAGAAAGAGTAGAGTAATAAGATGCTCGAGGACTGTCGATGCGAGCAAAATTAGTGTCACCGTAAATGGAGTGCTCTTGGAGGAAGTTCAGTGTTTCAAGTATCTGGGCTCCCATGTAGAGCAAACTGAACTAGTGGACACTGAATTGAAGGCGCGAGTGAAGGAGGGATGTAAAGTGCTGGGTGCACTAAAGAGTGTAATGAGCTGTAGGACGTTGGGGATGAAAGCAAAGAGAGGGCTGTATGAGGGTGTTGTTGTCTCAACTGTGCTCTACGGAGCTGAGACTTGGGGGTGAGAGCAGAGGAGAGAAGGTTGAATGTTTTCGAGATGAAATGTTTGAGGAGCATGGCTGGAGTAACGCTGAGAGACCGGATCACCAACGACGTGGTTCGAATCAGAACAGGGATGGTGAAGAAGTTGGAGGACAGAGTGGATTCGCGAAGTTTGGTAGACCGAAGTTTGGGTGGATGGATGGTGTGAAGCAGGGGTTAGGAAGGAGAGACACGAATGTGGAGTTGGCGAGAGAGCGTGCAATGAACAGGCGTGAGTGGAGAGTGGTTGTGAATGGTTGATTTTGACGCTGCTCTGATGTGCTTCCCGCCCTTGGCATCCCGTTGTCGGGATGGTCGTGAGTGGGGGGAGGGGCATTATGACGAGGCGGGGGTAAACCAGTGAAAACAGTCGGGCCCTGCTGCTGGCTACGGATCTTCTGACTGCACTCGTGACCCAGAGTTTGTGTTGCGGGGGTACCGGCCGGACCGTTTAGCACTAAAGGGCTAAGTTGTGTGAGTATGAGCGTGTGAGGTGCACTTCGCCGTCGGCCACCCCTATTTCTGAGGGATGCGGCCTAGTGTCTGTATCTGCATAAAACGTATTTGCACTTGTGCTAGCTTGTGCATTGAACATTCTTGAATTAGGTATGACTATATCTTTTAATGCTCAGAAAATATTATTCCAAGTATTTTTCTGTTCCAGGCATGCACAATTTCCATTAATGTATGAGGCGTTAAGACGTGTGCCGCTTCCTCAGCGTTTCTGCTTGGTGTGTTGACTGACGCAAGCCTTGTTGGCCACCTCAGCTGTCTGTTTTCCCTTCCCAAATGGGTGTTGTGGATGTTACTGCTTAGCGAGCCTCAGCTCCTCCGGCAGTGGAGGAGCTATGGCAGGCATGCAACTCGGAAGCCGAGATACCTATCGACATGCGCATGTCAGGAATCTTACGGCCACTACAAGTCCCTTATATTAGACGCACACCACTGGGATAATTGACAATGTCTCGAGAGCGCTCTCATGGATCACCCTAACTGATTTCCCGATTGAGCCTGCCGGTGTGATGGTTGGGTACGACGACGTAACGACAGGCTCGACCATATAGGACGCGCCACAGTCCATGTAGGTATGATAGGAGGGGCGCGTGGTACCCGCACCTTAGCCTCGCCAGGTGCCTCGCGGCGGCGAGGGGTAAACCAGTGAAAACTGTCGGGCCCTGCTGATGACGACGGATCCTCGGACTGCACTGGTGACCCAGAGTGTATGTTGAGAGAGTACCGGCCGGACCCTTGAGCACAAAAGGGCTAAGTTGTGTGAGTGTGAACGTATGAGTGAGTGAGGTGCGCCTTGCCGTCGGCCACCCCCCTTCCTGGGGGATGCGGCCTAGTGTCTGTATCTGTAACCCAAGTCCCTCGGGTCTTCCCGAGCTCCTCGGGTCCCCCGGGACCCCTCGTCTCAGCTCATCTCGGCTTGTCTGGAATCATTACGGCCAGTTTCGGCTCGTCGCGACCAACTCGACTCGCCTCAACATGTTTCGACTGATTTCGACGCACCTCAGCCAGCCTCGCTGCGACCCTCGCCCTCTGTGCCAGTAATCCACGGACAGTAATAATTAATTGTTCTACTCGACCATCTCACATGTATACATTTTTCTGTGTAAGGGTTTTACAGCCTGGGGAGAAAGAAGCAGGGGTCTCAGGGTCCAGAGGAGGCTCAAGCTGGTCCCAAAGTTTCTCAAGGTGGTCCCAAAGGGTTTCAAGGGTGTACCAAAGAATCTCAAGGATGTCCCAAAGGGTTTCAAGCGTGTCCCAAAGAGCCCGGTAGGGTCCATGTGGGTTCCCCTCCAAATCCTCCTGGTCTTGCAGGCCTTTCGGGTTCTCGAAGTTCCCGGGTCCCCCGAGTCCCGCGGGTCCCTCGAGTCCCGCGGGTGTCACGAGTACCCCTCATTCCCGGGTCACCTAGTCTCAACCAGCCTCGACTCGTCTCCACTCGCCTCGACCTGCCTCGTGCCCTCCACGCACAATGCCATTCAAGACTTCCAATTTTTACGATCAACATCAACATTATTTCATTATTTAGCCATCTAAACGCCTAGCTGTGTTCGGACATTTATTAGGCGCTCGGGAGAGTGCAAATTCTCCAACCGTAGGTTGGACTAGACTACGTAACACACTGCATAGTCCACCTAGGGCCCCTGCGGGCATCTAACGATACATAATTATATAACTAATCCAAAATTGATCATCATGAAAGAAGGACACAGATGAATAATAGAGCCCACGAGAAAATAAATAATACAATAAAGTGTTGATGATCTATAAAATGAAAAATCATCCATCCACCCCAACCAAGGATAGAGAGATCGGGATTGTGGAGTATGGGAGGGATGTTGAGAGTAACACGAGGGTGGAAGAAGAATTGGCAGTTTCCTCCTGCTAATGACGGTAAAGAATGATGTTTGCAGACGCATTAATTCAGTTGTCCTGCGCCAGACTTCGAGCGAGAGTCAGACTTTGAGCGAGAGTCAGACTTTGAGCGTGATGATACATCTGGATGAGTGCCGCTGCAGTTTCTTGTTCGTGGTGTTGTGCGATGATAGTAAAGTGATCCGCGTATGCGCTGGTGTCGATGATAAGCTGTGTTTGTGTGGGTAGGTTGTGCATGAAGGCGTTGAAGAATTAAGGGGAAAGGAGTAAGCACTGGAGAACACCTTAGGGGAAACGGAGTGTTCGTGATGGCATGTTATTTGGAACTGAGCGTAGGACTGTCGGAGAGAAAATAGCAAACCTTGTAGTCGCAGCTGAATCAAATTGAAGACCACACTTTTGTCAGCGACGCATATCAGAGTGCATGTGGCTAGCTTCTTTTGGTTCAGACGTTTGTGGATGGTATGTGTGAGGTTGGTGAGCAGTGGGGTTGTGGAGTGTTGTGGCCTGAAACCGAGCTTGTAGAAGAAAGTGGAATATGGGCATTAATCTTGTACAGAACCAAGCAACCTCCCAACAACGTGGAAGGCTGCCGACTTTAGCGACGACTGGGGCCTCAGCCTCAGCGAATGTCCTCAACCCACCCTGGCGTATAACACCACCCCGGTGGGGATAACGTCATGTGCGTAAACTCTGCGATGTTGACGTGACACGACCTGTGCGCTTGCTGTGCATCTGGCCCACCAATACTTTCTAGCCACCAGAGCCACAAATAAACTTAGCATTTTATCAGAGGGCTAAGTTGAGTGAGTGTGAGCGTATGAGGGTGTGAGGTGCGCCTTGCCGTCGGCTACCCCCCTTTCTGGGGGATGCAACCTAGTGTCAGTATTTTATCCATGGAAAGTGAAAAATCCCTTTCATTCCCCTGCTGCAACACATCGAGTGCAACTTTTGGTCCAAACACGAATCGTTGTCCTACTTGAGGTCATCCCTACGCGTGTCTTGTTGGCGCGATGCTGTGAGGCTGAGGGACAAACACACTGCCAACAACGCTCTGGTGTCCGGAGCAACAGAATTGTAGCAAACGGGTGGCAATGTATTACAGATACTAATAATAACTCTCCCGATCATCACTTAGCAGATCACCCCTTACCCCAACATGTACGCGTCTGTGGGTATCAGGGGTTTCTGGCGCAGGTGAACTGGCAGGGGTCTCCCTCGCCGCAGGTGGAAACCAGGACCAAGACACAACAACTTGACTGCTGATGCACACACACAATGCTATCATCAATGTTTCTCAACAGGTCTATGAATTTCTCATCTCATTAAAACAGAAAATGTAATCCGAAGCCCATCAATAATTTTCTAACTCATAAGTACTGACACTAGGCTGGATCCCCGTCAGCCGCCCATGACCGACGGTAAGGCGCACCTCAAACTCCTCTCATACGCTTTCACTCAAACAAACTTGACCCTTGTACGTTGAAGGGTCCGACCAGGAGCCTTGCGACACACACTCTGGATTAAGAGTGTGGTCCCAGGTCTAAGCTAGGAATTTATTCTTCTGGACAACTAAGATGCATGAAGGCATGTGTTAACCAGGCAAAAAAAACAAGTCCGATCTTTGATAAGCCACAACCTGTGGCAGAGGCAGTGCGACCTCACCTGAGCGCAGGAGTAGTCGAGGATCTTGACATGAGCGCTTAGGGCCTGGTCCATGATCTCAGTGGGAACGTCTGCGGACCGCGCCAGCGACCACAGCAGTGACAACACCTACCCCACGGGACAAAAAAAATATTAGGAAAACCAGGGTTACCAGCACAGCACCAGCACAGCTGGTAACCTTGTAAGTCTCAAATGGGACAACTGAAACCGTTCATGCGCTTCAAGGCTCGTGTGCGTTCGGTCATAGTACAGTGCAACCAAAGACAAACGTTAGCTGATCTGCATGTATGTGTCTGCCACGAATAGCAGTTACACATTTCTGAAAAACAGTTTTTGATGATTACTTATATCCCCTTGAATTGGCAACTTAGTCTAACTGTCAATGCATAGATTCTGACAGCATTCCAATTTGATTTTCACCCCTCAAAAAGAATATAATAACGCTATAAATTTCTTCAATCTACCACCACACTTCATTTCAAAATTTATAATTCTGCTAACTCGCTGTCCGTCACAGAAAATTCATCTATAAAGGTGAATACCTACCAATACTTTTCCCTTTCTACGTCATAAAACGCCAAGTTTAAAGCATACATTTTTTTTCAAATTGTGTCAACGTATTGCCGATATATGTCAAATCAAGCACGGCTGGGTTCAGTGGCTAGGTACTCAATACTCCCTTATGGTCATCTCCCAACGCATTTTATAATACGTTATCACTACCATGTAGCTTCACCCCTAGTTACAACTTCTCTCCATGTAGCAACACCCCAAGTAACAACTTCTCTACCATGTAGCTATACCCCTAGTTACGACTTCTCTGCCATGTAGCTACAGCCCTAGTTACAACTCCACTACCATGTAGCTACACCCCAAGTTACAATTTCTCTACCATGTAGCTACACTCCTAGTTACAACTTCTCTTATTACTACCATGTTGCTACACCCCTAGTTACAACTTCTCTTATCACTACCATGTAGCTACACCCCTACTTACAACTTCTCTACCATGTAGCTACACCCCTAGTTCCAACTTCCCTACCATGTAGTTACACCCCTAGTTACAACTTCTCATATCACTACCATGTAGCTACCCCCCTAGTTACAACTTCTCAACCATGTAGCTACACCCCTAGTTACAACTTCTCAACCATGTAGCTACACTCCTAGTTGTCTCTTCTCTACCATGTAGCTACACCCCTAGTTACAACTTCTCAACCATGTAGCTACACTCCTAGTTGTCTCTTCTCTACCATATAGCTACACCCCTAGTTACAACTTCTCTCCATGTAGCAACACCCCTAGTAACAACTTCTCAACCATGTAGCTATACCCCTAGTAACAACTTCTCTGCCATGTAGCTACACCCCTAGTTACAATTTCGCTACCATGTAGCTACACTCCTAGTTACAACTTCTCTTATCACTACCATGTAGCTACACCCCTAGTTACAACTTCTCTACCATGTAGCTACACCCCTAGTTACAACTTCTCTACCATGTAGCTACACCCCTAGTTACAACTTAACCATGTAGCTACACTCCTAGTTGTCTCTTCTCTACCATGTAGCTACACCCCTAGTTACAACTTCTCTTTGCAATCACCCGTGTTCCCCTCAACCACCCCCACTGCACCAATCACTCCACCTTTTGCGCCATGTCCCCGTCTTTATCATCCTCTGCCAGTCTTCTGATCAGCTCCAGCAATTTCTCCCGCTGCTTTTTGCTCGCCTCTCGCCAGCTCGTCTGTCGGACACCAAAACGAAAGTAAACATTTGAAAAGTCATGTGAATCCACACTAGAAAAAAATGTTAGCTAATCAATCATTTGACTCAAATAATCAGTTGAGAACTGCCCACTACGTTGATTAAATTGGCGATTTTTTTTAGCAGCTGCAGAGTTTCTAAATTAGCAGCAGAGCAATTGTCATGAATGTGGAGCACGGTCAGAGCTTGGTTCCTAGGGAAACTGGGACTGAGACAAGGTTTAGCTGTGTCTCCCTAGCTGTTCAATCTCTAAATGGTTGGAGTGGTAAGAGCGGTGGACCCGAGTGTAATGGGTTGAGGTTTAGAGTTGTTAGGAGCAAATGGGTTAAGTTGACAATTGGGTCAGTTGCTGATTGGGGACGATACGACACTGGTGTCAGATTAGGACGAGAGGTGTGTAGACTAGTGTCGAAATTTGGTAGGGTGTGTGAGGGGAAAAAACCGCTAGTTAACGAGGGCAAAAGTGAGGTAATGAGATGTTCGAGGAACGATAATGCAAGCAAAATCAATGTCCGCCTAAATGATGAGTTACTGGAGGAAATGCAGTACTTTTTGTACCTGGGCTCTTGTGTGGAAAAAACTGAACTAGTGAAAACCGAGGTGAAATAAATAGTGACGGAATGTCTTTAGTTGAGTGCACTGAAGAGTAATATAAGCTGTAGGAAATTGAGCATGGGTGCAAAGAGAAGGTTGTATGATGGGGTAGTTGATCAGACTGTTCTCAACAGGGCCGAGACGTGGAGGGCAAGGTCGGAAGACAGGAAAGGTTAATATCATTGAGATTAAGTGTTTAAGCGATATAATGACATGCTCAAATGAGAACGGGGATGGCGAGGAAGTTCGATGACCGAGTAGATTCGCCTGTTCTAATGTGGTTTGGGCACATTACAGAGACATATATTTGGAGTTTGGTGAGAAAGGTTACGAATGCAGAGGTAGTATACGTAGGTCTAGAGTAACCAAAGTTTGGGTGGATGTATTGCGTGGAGTAGGCATTGCAGAGGTGAGTTATAAGAGTGGATGTAGCAGGAGAGCGTGCAATGAATAGACGTGAATGGAGAATGGTTGTGAATGAATGAGTTCTGACGAGACATTGATGCGATTGGTGGGGAAGGGCCCGCAATCATGCATGAACAGCAAAAGCTGTCATGCCCTGCTGCTGAACTGATCTCGGACCCATGTTGCGAGGTCCTGGCCAAACCTTTCAGCACACACTAGCTCAAGATTAGTGCACGAGTACATGAAAGGAGTGTGAGGTGCGCCTTGCGTCTGTATCTGACTACATTGAAGAGATTGTTAATATAATTGTCAGGACTCAGAAGCACATAAGTAGAATGATGTTATACATCATCATTATCGTGTGAGGAATTTGAACATCAGTTCAAGTTGAATCATCATGCATCAATGGACCAACTACCCGGTGCTAACTAGAATACCAATGGGGTAATAAGCCGCTCGATTCTAACTGGGGCATCTGCTCTAATCAAGACAACCCCATACCGTATCCATGAAACTACTCTGTGCGCACCTGGAAGTGCTCGAAGAGATGGTCGAGCTGCTCGGGGCTGAAGTCCCAGGCGAGTTTGGCAAGCAGGTCGTGCACGTTCTTTACGATGGCCTCGTGCTTGCCATGCTGCGCCTGCCATATGTCGTCCAGGTCACTCAGACTCAGCGCCCGCTCTTTGATGACAAAGCGGATGATCTTTTCGAGCTTCTCAACATACTGGGGCTGGTGAAGGGAGTCACGCAAAACAATCTGCAGCACGCGGTTATCCTTGATCCACTCCGCAAAGCGACGCGCCGTGAGCCAATCCTCCTCCTCGTGGCCCGGCGAGGCGGTGGAGGTGGTGGCCGCGTGACGATGCACGGGGTAGTTCACGTTGTTGATCACTTTGTTCACCTCGTTCAACGCGTTCATCTTGCCGTTGAAAGACGAGATTTGCAGAAGTCTGAGTATCATTTTGAGGCGGAAGATCTCCAGGTTCTTGGCCGTATCCTGACGACTAGGGATGCGTGCAGCAAGGGCCTTGATAGCCTTGATAATGGTCGAGAGCGCGTCGTTCTTCGCCTCAATTTTAGCTTCCTTCTTCAGTTCATCGTCAGTTAAGTTTTCAAGCAGTGTGGGCACGAGGTCAATGATGGGCATGAAGAAAGTTTCTATGGTATTAACTGTAAGAAACTCATAACAGAATCCGAACGGGCGAAGAAGCGCGCACATCACTGGAACAGACAAGTTACGACGACTATGAAACCTCTCGAGCAGCTTGTCAAAGCCTCCCAGTCTTCCAAAGTAGTTGATGAGGTCCACCAACCAACCCTTGGGGTGCCTGTAATCATTGGGTCTGGCGTACACCCGCTCGTGAGGCAGCACGGGAGCTGCGGTGCCGGCGGCGCAGCCACCGTCAGAGGCAGACGTTTGTGGAACAGCTCCTCCTGGTAAAGCGGCGATTGAGTTGCCGGTGGTGGCTGCAGGCTGGCTTGAAGTTGAGCCTGATGACTGTGGTGTAGTTTCGCCACCCTGTTCTAGATCAGATTGGGGAGATTGTTGCTGACTAGGGAGTGAGGAAGAGGAAGGAGAGGACTGTGGCTGACAGAATGTATCTTGGTCCTGCTGTGGAGAGGACTGTTGTGCGGGAGGATGCACGGGTTGGTGTTGGGGCAGCTTCTGACTCGGTGGAATGGACTCAGGAGTTCTACTCGTGTTGAACGTGTGAAACCTTAGAAAAAATGAGAGTATTAATAAGGACAGGACTATTACATTCAATCAAAGTAGCCAACACATTGATATGCCTTTGCAGCAACCAGAAAGTTCGAAAGTTCACGGTGTAGATATCATGAATAGCAACATTCGTTAGACTCCTTGTCCCCATCAATTAAGCAAACCTCACTTACTTGCAACTGGGATTGAATAGCATTGCAAGTAGTTCAAGAAGAGGAAACCAATCATGGGGCAGCTTGAGTACTATCAGTTCCACCAGCTTCTCGCAGTTACTGAGAATACATTTCTGGAGAAAAAATCATAAAGAAATACATAGCTGAAATAATATAAGCAATGCAATGTGACATCCAGATATATTGACAAGATGACAGCAATTTTATTTTCACATCAGATCTCAACATCATAACAGTAAGACAGTTACTCAGATACCAACCCACCTAGTACACTAGCTTTTCACACTATATAGCTATATAGATATAAATATATTTAAAAATATATTTCAATACATATATATATATATATAATTATAAATATATAATTATATATATAATTA
>SDVV010002678.1:0-22546 GCA_016164225.1 Gammarus roeselii
AGATGCTCGAGTACTGTCGATGCGAGCAAAATTAGTGTCACCCTAAGTGGAGAGCTCATGGAGGAAGTTCAGTGTTTTAAGTATCTGGGCTCCCATGTGGAGAAAACTGAACTAGTGGAAACTGAAGTGAAGGTGCGAGTGAAGGAGGGATGTAAAGTGTTGGGTGCATTAAAGAGTGTAATGAGCTGTAGGACGTTGGGGATGGAAGCAAAGAGAGGGCTGTATGAGGGTGTTGTTGTCCCAACTGTACTCTACGGAGCTGAGGCTTGGGGGGTGAGAGCAGAGGAAAGAAGAAGGTTGAATGTTTTCGAGATGAAGTGTTTGAGGAGCATGGCTGGAGTAACCCTGAGAGACCGGATCACCAACGACGTGGTTCGAATCAGAACAGGGATGGTGAAGAAGTTGGAGAAGTGTGGATTCGCGTGTACTGAGATGGTTCGGGCACATGGAGAGGATGGATGAAGGGAGATATGTGAAAAGGGTGATGAATGCGGAGGCGAGTGGTTGCAGGCCTAGAGATAGACCGAAGTTTGGGTGGATGGATGGTCTGAAGCAGGCGCTGGGAAGGAGAGACATGAATGTGGAGGTGGCGAGAGAGCGTGCAATGAACAGGCGTTAGTAGAGAATGGTTGTGAATGGTTGATTTTGACACTGCTCTGATGTGCTTTCCCGCCCTTGGCATCCCGCTGTCGGGATTGTCGTGGGTGGGGGGGGGCGGCAATTATGACGCGGCATGGGTAAACCAGTGAAAACTGTCGAACCCTGCTGCTGACGACGAATCCTCGGACTGCACTCGTGACCCAGAGTGTAAGTTGAGGTGCTACCGGCCGGACCCTTTAGCACAAAAGGGCTAAGTTGTTTGAGTGTGAGCATATGAGGGTGTGAGGTGCGCCTTGCCGTCAGCCACCCCCCTTTCTGGGGGATGCGGCCTAGTGTCTGTATCTTTTTCTGTACCTATTGAATCCACGTCAAACCAACCGACCTGCATGTCACACCGGTAGTACACTTTGCCTTCCTTTACACTGACACTCCCCGCCCTACATTTGAACACTCCTATGTACCAACAGATCCACACAAACTTCCCAGTTCTTGCACTGGACGACCTTAGTCAACAGGTTCAAACAAGGTCACTCACCTGAGGTGGACGGAGATCGTGACAGGGTCCAGCTGTCACGATCTCCAGTCATACCAGTTCCTCCCCAGTTGTCAGCCTTCTAAGTGAAACTGGTGAGCCTAGCCTTGCCCTGCGACTGGAGCAAATTGGCCTCAAATTCTATTGCCATATTCTTACCCGCCCTACTTCCTCTACATGTACCACAATCCAGTAGCTCCTTCCCAATCTTGCTCCCTCCTCGAGCTTCTCACAGCGTATAAAACTCCTCACTGCTGATCTTGGGCTGCCACGTATTATGGTGGGCCTAGTCTCGGGAGATGCAATCCTCATATGGTCTATACAGGAAAATATGCTCTGCCCTCACTCTTCTGCTGGCCAAACGTCAGATGACGCACCACAAAATCTTCGTGCTGAACTCAAGGTTATAACTGACGCCCTTGCGGATGCCAATATCTAAATTCGTTAAGCGCCCTTCAGACCCTTTAGTCCTTCAAAAACTGCCACCTAATGTCCAGGACGCTTATTCTCCATTACTGTTGTGTTTTGCTTCGGTTTTTGAACGGACTACTATACGACACGAAGAGTTGCAATGGTGCCCGGCCCCCAGAACAGCGCTCTTCCATTTAAGTACTTTTACCGTGCAGTACGAAAGCTGTGCGAAACAAATGGAACAGTGAATGGGCTAATTTTTTTCTAAAAAATAGATAGTTCAGTATAAGAGACACACCAACACCCTGAGCCTCTTTAAATTATTGCTTTTGACTAGCTGAGATTATTCTTCACCAGTTGAGAATACCGGTTTACAGATACACAATGGAGGCATCATCGCCTCCCTTTTGCATGGACGGTTTCGTTCCCCTTACAATTGCTCATGTCCTAGTAGAATTTTCAACCTGTACGGAATGTAGAGGCAATCACTTTCCTAGAATCAGCTTCCTGGACTAAACTCTGAAGCAATTCAGTGTGGGACCACTTCTCGGATTCTTTCGAAAATAACACAAAACACAAAAAAATAACACAAATAACAAGGCTGAGTTATGTTTGCCTGGCTATTCATTCCCTGCTTGGATGGGGTGGTCAAGGAGGGAAATGCGAGTGTAATGAATTATGACTTGGAGCTGCAAGAAACGAATGGGCGGTGGGGGCGGATACGGCGGTGGTGGCGGATTCGGCGATGTAGCTGTGTAGGCTAGAGGCGGAGTTTGGTAGAGTGTGTGAGAGGAGGAAGCTTCGAGTGAACGTGGGTAAAAGTAAAGTAATGAGATGCTCGAGGAATGTCGATACGAGCAGAATTGGTGTCCTCCTAAATGGAAAGTTATTGGAGGAAGTACAGTGTCTTAAGCATCTGAACTAGTGGAAGCTGAGGGGAAGTCGCGATAGAAGGGTGTAAAGTATTGGGTGGACTGACGAGTTAAAGGAGATGTAGGACGTTGGGGATGGTAGTAACGAGGGGGTTGTATGAGGGCGTAGTTGTCCCATCTGTGCTCTACGGAGCTGAGACTTGGGGGGTGAGAGCTAAAGAGAGAAGAGGGTTGAATGTTTTCGAGATGAAATGATTCAGGGGTGAAGTGACGTTGATAAACAGGATCAATTACAACATTGATCGAATTAAAACCGGTATGGTGAAGAAGTTAGAGGACAGAGTAGATTCGCTTGTTCTGAGACTGTTCCGGCACATAATGAGGATGAATTGAGGAAGATCAGTGATAAAAAGGTGATGAAGGCGGAATTGAGTGGACGTAGCCCTAGAGGTAGACCGAAGTTTGGGTGGATGGATGGTGTGGAGCAAGCGTTACAAAGGAAAAGCTTGAGTGTGGAGTTAGCGAGAGAGCTTGCAATGAATTTGTTAATGGATGATGAACCCGTTTTTAATATGCAATTACGTTGAAACAGTTCTTTCAGAGTTTATGTTGTGTTCCGTCCAGGGTGCCCAGCTCATGCTATCTCGGGTCCAGTAAGCTGATGTACAGATCTTGTTTTATACTCGCCCGCTCAGCCCTCTTCATCCCCTCCACCAAAGCGCGCCAGGCGTCTTCGTTGGAGCCACTTAGGCAGCCCACGAAGCGGACGAGAGGGCACCTTAACAAAACAAGATAAATGTATAGCGGAGAGAAACTGGAGTTAATGGGAGCTTGTTATACAGCCTATACTCGGGGATCATCTCTTAGCCCGTCTCTTGGCAAACAAGTCCATCGCTGGATCATCTCCCCGCGTATTACTCGGTAACAGGGTCCGTCGTGGGAGTTCAAATACTTGCGAATATAAATGGGGAACCATTCTGTTCTGACCTTATTTGAATAATCAAAATCCGGGCCTCAAAATGACTGGCACAGTGACATTCACTATGAGTCTGCAAGTGACCCTCACACTAGTGACGGTACGTGACACTCTCACCAATATCTGGTACTTGAAACACACTAGTGCCAGATATGTGACCCTCACACTAATGACGAGCACGTCTCAATTTTACTAATAACAGTCACGTTACCCTAACACTAATGACTGGCACGTCATTAGTGTGGGTGTCTGTCCCTAGTGTGTGGTTCACGTGCCGACTATTAGTGAGTGTCACGGCGCCAGTGGTTTTGAGGCACTGATTTTGTTTTTTCAAATAAGGTTACAACAAAATAGTTCCCCTTTCATATTCGCTTTTACTTTGAACTACCACTACGGACCCTGTCACTACTTATGACGGGCACGTAACCCTCCCTCCAATGACAAGCAATTGTCACTCACACTAATGAAAGGCACGTGGTACTACCAATAATAACAGCAACGTGCCATTTGCACTAATGACAGCTTCCGCGACACCTCAACAATGATAGGTGACGTGGCAGTCACAATACTAAGCGGAACAAAGACTTTAGCACTAATAACAGGCTCGTGGACACTCGTAATAATGACATGTCCTCGACACTCACAATAATGACAGGTCACGTGATACTCACAAAAATAAGAGTAGCGGGACACACAATAGGGACAAGGATTTGACACTCACAATAATGACAGTAGCGTTAAACTCACTATAATGACAATGACGTGACACTCACATAAACGACAGGCACGTGACACTCACACTAATGACGGGGACGTGAAACTCACCATAATGACCGGTCACGTGACACCCAAAATAATAGCAAGTGATGTAACATTCACCACAACGACAGGCACGCGTCACTTGAAATAATGACAGTAGCGTGGCACTCGCTATAATGACAAGTCACGTAATGCTCACTTGATAAAATGTTACGACCTTCGCACTAATGATAGGTCTCGTGACAGTCTCACTAATGAATGGCATGGAACAGTCGCACTAATGGCAGGTCCCGTGACACTCATAATAATAACAGGTCCTGTGACACTCATAATAATGACACGCCCCGCCCCGTGCCACTCATAATAATGACAGGTCACTCAAAATAAAATAATAATGACAAGTCACTCAGTTCAAGTGACGCCCAAATAATTAAAGCAATGTGGCACTCACGCTAATGGCATGACATGTAACCACCACACTAATGTGAGGCACGTGACATCCACACTACTGACAGATAACCAGACACTCGCAGAAAAATCCGACACGTGTCACTCACTTTAAGGTCAGGCACGTGACTTAAACTAATGACAGGTCACCACACTCGCACTGATTTTAAGCATGTGGTACTCACGCTAATGACAGGCCATGACACTCGCATTAATGTTAGGCATGTGGTACTCACGCTAATGACAGGTCATGACACTCGCATTAATGTTAAGCATGTGGTACTCACAATAATGACAGGTTACGCGACCCTCCCACTAATGTTAGCCAAGGCTCAACGGTTTTGAGCAGTTATGATTCCGAAACAAAATTGTCTCCCATCCCGGTATAAACTATTATATAATATTATAACTTTATAACATGATTTCCAGTATAGAATATGGGTCGTGGGGACGAAGATTGATAAAAATACCTCGAACACTCATAAATATTCCTTTAACCACTTTATGTCTCAAATAAACAGTAAGTACAAACATCGGAAAAGATTAAATTAAAGTCTATAATTAGGACACAACATAAATACAGATCCGTTGTAATTAAATCTTCTATACAACCACAAATAATTTTTAAAAGTAAAATTACTCGTAGTCAATTGTAATCAATTTGTTGTAATAAACGACGCCAGTGAGCCATCATTTAAAGATAGGGGGTCTCAAAACATTTGTTTAATGTTCCTAAATATGAATATAAAATTCACAGCACAGTTGCTCCGAGTTGTATTCTCAACTTCATTACAAATGCTGCAGTCACGGAAAATGCTCTCTCCGATTTAATCGAAGTTGGAAGAGCGGGCTACGAGGCGTCCAACAGTGAAAAAAATTGATGCCTACACTGGAAGACTTCCAACCACCAATGGCGTGACTCGTGTGGTAGTTTGAAATTAAATTGATATGTTTTGGCATTATATTATCGAAAGGGAAGTTACATTGAAGAAATAATACTTATCAAGAACATCCCGGGATATCCCGGCTTAGGATGTAAATCCCGGGTTAAAAAATGTCCTCAAATTAAACCGGAATCCTGGGACAGAAACTCTACCGGACACTCGCACTAATATCAACCAATTGACACTTCATTAGTATGTGAGGTTTTGTTTGAGTTTTGTTGACAGGGTGATGGTGTAGATGCTCTGGGTGAGCTGGAAAATATTGTTTTTCTTTATCAGTTTCGTGTTAATCGTCATCAATTGTTTGACCCAGCCTGCCCCTGCCTCCGGGCAAGCATTAAAGTGGTACATTTTGGCTTGGAAGAAGAAACGTAAACACAATCTGAATCAGCTTTTAGATTGTTGAAACATTTTGGACCTGAAATAGTGGAAGCTTTGGCCCCTGTCTCTGTTCTTCTGGACAGTGTGTCAATATTATTTTCTTTGCGTGTTGGTCGTTGATGAGATGTTTTTCGAGTTGACAACACAGCACCGTTTGAACAGGAAAGCTAATCCTGAATTTTAAAGACTCGTATTGCTTCACTAAGCTCTAGTCATTCGTGGATGTTCAGCCACCCAAGTTTGTTTAGAGTGTTGGCGTCACGTGATCACTCTTTCTATAGTTCCCATTGTGGGCTACTTTTGCAGTGAAGTTTATGTAACGATGAATGTCTGAGAGTAATGTTTTCCCGCACTTAACCCACTGTAGGGTAGTAGTTCAAATTTAAAAAAATCCGAGCATTGATTAGAAGTCTGGGCTTAAAGTCGAGTTATTTCTTCGTTCGACTGAGAAACATGAGTGTACCATTCAGTTTGGAACCCAGCATATCTACATGATGTCCTATGGTCATATGGGATGAAGCTACACTCCTAAACTTTTGACTCTGATATCATGAGGGATTTTTGAGCCCATATAATCAACAGCGAAATTCTTGGGAACTCTCCGCGCATTTGCTTTGGCTTCCAGGAAAGTGCACTGTGTTTAATTTGAATTAACTTTAGGCCCATTTGATGAATACCAATCATTTATGTGGGTTAACCACGTTTCTGCATCCTTCTTCAGCTTTTCTAGTTTGCTGGTCGGTTAAATAAACAGCAATTGAACATCATCATCATAAAATGTCATCCTGGCGTTGTCGAGAGGGTTTCCACAGTTTATGTCATTGATAAGTAGAAGGAAAACAACCGGTCCGAGAATCGATCCTTGTGGAGCCCCTAAGTTTACCGTGGAGAAGAGGTAATCTTTCCATCTAACTAAAACAAATTGGGACCGATGCCTGGTTAGTTTTCAAACCAGGATGTTCGTAGGTTCAGTTGTATCAGTTTATACAGATACAGACACCAAGCCGCATCCCCCAGAAAGGGTGTGGCCGACGGCAAGACGCACCTCACACCCTCATACGTTCACTCTCACACAACTTAGCCCTTTTGTGCTAAAGGGTCCGGCCGGTAGCCCCTCAACTTACACTTTGGGCCACGAGTGAAGTCCGAGGAACCGTCGTCAGCAGCAGGGCCCGACAGTTTTCACTGGTTTACCCCGCCGCGTCATAATGGCCAGGCCCCCCCCCCCACCCACGACCAGTTTATGCAGCACAGATTTCGTGATCTACTGTTAAAATGCTTTAGAGAGGTCCAGCAGCACGAGTAACGATATACTTTTTTTGTTTATAGCTTTGTATACGAGTTCGAAGATTTTCAGAAGGGCGTCATCAGTAGAAGTCTTCCGTCTGTGTGCATACTGATAGTCATTAATCAGGTTTGCCTCTTCTAGGTAGTCAAGGAATTGATGTGCAATAATGTTTTCCAAGATTTTTGAAGTTACTGGTATGAGGCTTATGGGTCTACGATTTGAAGGGTCGTTTACTTCCCACTTTTTATGGATAGCTTTGATATAAGCGCGTGTTTACAATTTTGAGGGAAGGTATTTGATGCAATAGATGTATTGACGAGCAGTTGGAGATATGACAGCTAAATTTCTGAAACTCTATACCATTGTTCCAAACATGAATGGGCATTTTTACTCGCCTAAATAGCCGAAACAATTTCCAATCTGCTTACCGGGCTCGGTGTCAGCATTTGATCCTTCTTGGTGCATGAGTCGTTCTGAGAGGGAACTGGAAACCGAGTTGGCCTATGCATTACCGGGGTTTCGTGTACCACCGATATTTTATTGCTGTTGTGTTGGATCGTTACCTCTTCGTATGTGTGCTTGTCAACGTTGGCGAAAAATTATTTGAATGATTCTACTCTTTCTACGGGTCTTTCAGAATTTGAACATTTCTTCGCTTTCTTGTGGGGCACAATGTTCCAAGGGATGTTCCAAGTCTACTTCGTGTTGTGCTTTGATTTCTCTAAATCGACAAGGTGTGCATCTTTTTTTGTTTTGCCTGTTTGTTTTTTGGACGTTTCCTCAGCGATTGGTAAGCCTTTCTACGACATTTAAAACACGCGATTCATCTGTTGAATCTATGATGTTTGCGTCTGTGTTATTTTCAACGGCATTTTTGTTGACTTGACCTTGCAGAACCCTTTGAATATATTTTCGGTTTGTATTTCCTGATAATTGATCAATAATCATCCAGCTGGCTGGAAGGCATGTTATTTTCTTTGTGACTATTGGTGTTACTATGTTGAGGGCCGATGAGAACGTGTCTGGGAAAAAGGCTGATTGTATACTGACATCGTCCGTATTACGCATGTTGTTAAGAAATGGAATTCTGTTTCATAACTCTTGTTTCAGCGAGACTCGTGAGTAGTTTTCTTTCGTTCTAAAAGTTCGGATGACGGGTTTTCGACTTTCATTACGTACAGTGATCAGGCAGTTTATTAATTTGTGGTCGGCCAGAGACCAACAGATGTTAGCGTTCAGGACAAACGATCGATTGTTCGTGATTATCAGATCGAGGAATAAGCTACTTTCTTTCGTTATTCTAGTTGGCTCCTCGATGAGATTATCTAGTTTCAGTCCAGTTATTTGTAGTCAATTCGAGCACAAGACCACACACTTCTAATGATTTTACACATAAGGTAGCTTGTGTTACCGTTATTTTTATAAATAATAATGTGAAATACATAACTTAATTTCCTCTACACTAAGTTTACGGACATCATTTTGAAAAACTAATCCAGTTACCTTCAACGCATTACTTTTTACTGCCCTGACTAAGCAATTGAGACGTGAAATGTTAGGTGAATTGACGAAAATGCAGCAGTTTCAAGAAATATTTTCGTATGTTAATGAAACTTATACAAACTAAATGGAATATTATCAACATGAATTGTTCAAAAAGTTTATAAAATTTGTTGCTGTTATCTGAAATGAATATAAAAAACAATTAATGTGAGACGAAGTGCCGCTGATACAAAATGGCCCAGGCAACTTCTACACTACGTGGCATAATCGCAATTAGGGAACGTGTGCTAGGTTCAGCCCCTTGCACGATCATAAGCGTCTGCAAACATGAATCAAAAGTCGAGTTCAACATCAACTGGTATATCAGCCATGCTAAAATTGTGCGGGTTAATGTTTACCAGACACAGGTAGCCTGAAAATAAAATTTTGGATAGGTTTCAAGTGTGTCTCACCCTTCCAAGCATGAATTTGCAATAGATTTTGGTCGGAGATCATTTCTCACCAAATGTACTGGAAAACGGGCTCCAGAATACTCAAATCACTAAGGTAAGTCACTGTTATCTGAAAGTAGTAGGAATTAATACAATAATCGCTTTCTAGAGTCACTTTTGGGCGGGGCGGGAGTCACCGGTGAAATGCATGCAATCTAGAGTCAGCGGGCGGAAGGCGGTCGGCGCGAAGGCAGGCGGCGCGAGGGAAGCGGACAAATGGATAGCTTATACATGTAAACAGGTTATATATTTACATAGGGTTATTAGCATTTCAATGCTTGGGGTATATTGCAACTTCGTTGTATGTCCTATTGCATATATGCATTTTCAATGCTATGTCCTCTGAATGTTTTTGGGGTAATGACAAACATACATTTATAAGATAATTTTTATTGATAATTACAATTACATAATAATTTACAAGCTGTATTAAAAATTATTACTCCAAACATATTCTTCTTGCACGAATGTTGATTTCCATACACATTCATGATGAATGTTATTGGAGAACCGCTCAATTATCCTTTTACCTAGTATATTTTGACATAGATAATAGGCAAAGTAGATGCAGTAAGCTCCACAGACCAACGATAGATCACTTTGGATTGGTTTCTGTAGTACAAGTTGTATTTTTGCATGGATATTATAATACATAGCTATATTTTCTTCATATATTTTTGGATTGTACCCAAACGAATCAAAAATGTAGTGTTTGTAGCCGTTCATTTGTTGCATGGGCATTCTGTTTTCAGCAAAACACCCAATATAGGCACGTTTCATAATTGGATCGCTCATGGATATATGATCATTTTGATTATTACCCATGATTATAGTAGATAGTTGGGGAACACCCTCCTTGCCGAATTTATTTGGATGACACCAAGTGTATAACCTACCAGGAACAAGATCTTATTCGCAGTGGGTGGATTTTCACATTCCACTGTTATACGTATATTTGCTCGTTTTTCTAGGTTAATGACAACTTCAGAGTCGGTGGGTCTTGTATATGTAAGAAATATACTTCTTCCTGCAGGGAAATTTTATCATGTGATGAGATGAGCGCTGTTGCGCCTCCCATCAGCCGAAAGGGTTTGATGGTATGCTTGGGCACACTCTCCGGGAAACGATGATCTAATGTTGGTAACGCAGTTTCCGTTTACATCAACAATAACGTTCGTGGTATCATTATGCTGGAAATAATTTCGATTGCAATCATATGCTATGCTCCGTTGTGTGCAGCTTGATCAATGAGAAACAGGACTAATTTATGTGAAACAACCCCGTTGAAAGGGGAATCAATGGAGATTGAGTTTTGACCGGTAGGAAACACGATTGTTTTGACCATAGGTCGATCAAACATGTATTCATTCATGTCATTGTTTTTTGTGAGCGCTTTATTTAGAGCAAGCAAAGCTGTAGGATATGGTACAACTTTTTTACACCATAATTTGCATGAATCAACTAAATAGATGTATTGTTCATTGTCATGTGTTAGAAGAACTCTACTACGCTACAGTCCTGTATAACTGTTTCCTTCACACTGAACGCCATTTAGGAATAGCGAGTGACTATGGAACATTCATACTAAAAGAGTTTGTGCCGTCTAATCCCCTCAGTATGAATCTCATATCGTAGGCTGATGTATTGTGAGCAATACATGGCATATGACGTAACTTCTCGGTGATTCTGAAGTTGCAATTAGAACAAAGAGCCCCAATGTAGTTTCCTGTTATCACTTCTTTATTGGGGCTGAAGACTTCCTCCACGTAATGGTTATGATGACGTACTCGTTTGTTACCAGTTTCTCCAAAAGCGTCTCCGCAGCATTCACATGTTTTGCTTTCGCAATATTTTTTTACGTCTTGTTTATTGAGGACGGGGATGGGGAACAATGGTATGTTTTCATTATAATCCAGCAACATTTTCATAACAAGATGTGTCTCCATCTCCTCAGAGGGAACTGTAGTCGAATTGACTACTTTGTGCTTTACAATTTTCCCATCGTTATCCACATGAGTATAACCGTACATGCACAACTTGTGTATGTTGAATACATGTTTCCCCTCCTGGGTTGGCTCTAGCACAGATTCGCAGTCATAATAACATACAACAGGGGGTTTCATTGTCGTGTGCATTGCTGAGAATTGGTAAATTTCGCCTTCTTCAGGCATAGTTATGTTTTGCAAGCATGTACTGGAGGAACATAATTTTACGTGACCAGCTGTTTTGCTTTCGTTCATCCCTTGCATGCAAAAGGGACACTGAAACCCCCCGTTTTAGTCGATTCGACTACAGTTCCCCTTGAGGAGATGGAGACACATCTTTTTAAGAAAATGTTGCTGGATTATAATGAATTCTCCATCCCCGTCCTTACCAAACAAGACGTAAAAAAATATTGCGAAAGCAAAACATGTGAATGTTGCGGAGACGCTTTTGGAGAAAATGGTGAAAAACGAGTATGTCATCATAACCATCACGAGGAAGGGGTCTTCGGCCCCAATAAAGAAGTGATAACAGGAAACTACATTGGGCTCTTTGTTCTAATTGTAATTTCAGAATCACCGAGAAGTTACGTCATATGCCATGTATTGCTCACAATGCATCGGCCTACGATATGATATTAATACTGGAGTGATTGGACGGCATAAACTTTTCCAAAACAAATGTTTGGCCAAAACAATCAGATAAAATGTTCAGCATCTCCGTCTCCTTGAACGATACCACGAGCAAGTACGGTGTCAAGTTCATCGATTCGTTCTCATTCCTCAACTCAAGTGTAGACAGTCGCGTCAAAAATCATAAAGATAGTGGCCATGACATGCCACTCCTCAAATCACATCTCACATGTGTCGATTACAGTGACAAAGTTCTACACCTCGCCACTCGAAACGGACATTTCTGCTACCGAGCCATCTCATCGGATTCTGTGCTGGACCAAACTGACATCCCATCGCAACAAGCCTTCTACAGTCAACTTCGAGGCAAAGGATTATCGGACTCTGATTATGCTGAAGTGATCGAAATGTGGGAGGCAGCAAACTGTAAGACATTGCTTGACTACATGATCATATACCTGCTCACCGACACGCTGTTGCTGACCGAAGTCTTCCAAAAGCTTAGGGAGACCATGACACGCGACTATATCCTGGACCCCGTCCATTTTGTGAGCGTCCCTGGCTTTGCAATGCAAGCCGCTCTCTACGAAGGAAAGATGAAACTGGCACTGGTCAAAGATATCGATATCCTAAACTTGATTGTCAAAAACACACGAGGCGGGTTCGTGACGTTGACGAAAGGTCTTACCAAGATGAACAATCCCCGATGCAAAGACTATGACCCTATATTACCCGTGTCTTCTGCAGCAGTGTGGGACTTTTACAGTCTTTATGGTGGATGCTTGAGCGAACCCCTAATCATTGGCGAAATCCTCGAGCTCACACCGGAAGAAATTCAAGCATTCGACTTGGTAAACACAGACTGTTCTGGCGAGTATGCGTACATTGTCTGCTTGGATGCCCAAGTCAGCGATGAAGTTGCACGAAAAACAGACGAGCTGCCACTCTTGCTACATCACAAAGAGATTACCTTGGACAATGTTTCGCCCTTCACAAAAAAACTCTTGGCTGGCTCGGAACATCTCAAAAACAGAAAACAAGCATATCGTAAGCTTGTTACTAGCCATCTACCTCAAACTGACTACCTCGTGGCCCTGGAACTTCTTCAAGTACTCCTCAGGCAAGGACTGGGAGTCACCAAGCTTCATCGAATTTTCGCATCAAGCAGGAGCCGATCTTCAAAACCTTCATCATGAAAAATATCCAGAAACGTCAGGAGTCTACGAACTCCTTCGAAAAGACCCTATGCAAACTGCTCTGAAATAGTATCTACGGAAAATTGCTCTTCAACCCGCTCAACAGAAGTCTAGAGGCAAAGTTCGTGTGCACCCCCAATGCGTTCCGAAAACACGCTGCCGATCCGCTCCTGAAAAACTGCTACGCAATCGGACCCGAAATAGTCATCATGATCATCAAGCAAAAAAATATTCGAATGGTTCATCCACTCCAAGTTGGATTCTACGTCCTTGAAAAGGCTAAAGCAAGGGTCTACAGTTTCTTCTATGACACACTGAAACCACGCTACGGTGACAACATCTAGCTCATCTACATAGACACCGACTCGTTGCTGATCCAGTTCATTGGCGTGACCGATATTGAGGCTGAAATGCGACAAGCTCCCCTGGCTGAGTACATGGACTTCTCCAACTATCCAACTATCCTAAAAATCATCCCATGTTCGATGAAACCAAGAAAGGACAGCTGGGACTACTGAAAAGCGAAACAACCGATGACTACCTGAGTGAGATCATCTGCTAACAACCCAAGTGTTACAGCATGTTGCTCGAGTCCGACGCCACAAAATCGTCTGCTAAAGGTGTCAATTACCAGACACAAGCCAAAATAAAACATGAACAATACAGAGACATCCATAACCAGAAAACATACACACACTTTGAGACAATACACAATATTTGTGCGCAAGCATGCCAGCTTCAAACTGTACGCACTATCAAAAATTGCCTCAGTAAATTTGAAAATAAATGTTACTATCTCGACGCGTGCACAACTCTTGCCTATGGCCACCCGGATATCCCCAAAAAATCCATTGAAGTTCAACCACCCGTCACTAAAATGAGGAAGCGATGTGCCTTAGCTAATGATATCGATGAAGAAATGGATTTAACATGGAAGCAACGCAAGCCGGGTAAGACCGTCTTTGGCGGATACACTCGCAATGAAAGCACCTCCACGTCTTCAGGATTTATTCTCTAAATATTCCTTGTATGTAATTATGTACATAAGAATAAATATATATAAAAGTTATTTGTCATTACCCCAGAAAAAACATTCAAAGGACACAACATTGGAAATGCATATATGCATTTTGACATGCAACTAAGTTGCAACACAATATACTGAAACTATGTTGAATTGGTTCTTTGTCGGAGATAGATCACCTGATTTAATGGGCGAGCGATATGTAAATATGATGACGGTGAAGGTGGCGTAAGCGAAATAAATGTTCTTTATGAATGAAAATGTACGCTACATAAACGTTTACTCTGACATAATTTTATGCAGTTTTATGGCCGATAAGCAAGGCAATATTCTTGATGTTATTCTTATTAATAACTCTTATTCATTTACACGCAAACATGTCGAATATAACAAATTACAGCGTAGTCATATTGATTCAATTTTTATCGATCTACGAGATTGTGTTGGCGGTAGCATCCCGTTCAAGGACGGTGGATCGAGCCTATGCGTATTGCATTTTAAAAGAAGCTAGAGCCGTATAAATATAACGCTGGATGTAATTTAGCAATCATGAGGGTGGCATATGCATATCCGTCGTATTAACAATACGAAGTTTTATCCGCGAAACGTGACAAAATACGTGGTGGAAGTTTACATGATATTGACAGATTCACAAGTCCGATATCGTACCAGAGGGGTAGCGGATTCTTCTCAACCATAGCCAGTCGTGTAAGACGCACATTACCTTTTCTACGAAAAGCGTTACTGCCTGCAGCTGCCAATATGGCTCGAAACATGGCACACGATTACTCGGAGCAGAAAGATATGCGACAATCAACAAAGGGACATGGGGTTGCTGTACTCAAGAATGTTATAAAGAAAACCATGGCTGGAGGTAAGATCACAGGAAAAGTAACGAAAAATCGTCAATCGAAAAATAATTCCGAAAGAAAGATGGAGTTGTGTCGTCCATTATTTGATTACTAATAAATACCAGTGTACATGTACCAATAACGTTAGTTTCGTGTAAGGTTCTATACCGACAACATGCTTGGTAGATCATCTCTCAACATAACAGGGCTAGAAGCCCCTACGGAAAACTATGAAATGGGGGTGATTGATATGTTCCCCTCCATCAACAAGAAATATTTAATTGAATCAAGTATCGAACCGAAATTTGAAAGAAACTATCTAAATACAAACAGTAGTCATTACGATGGTCGAATTGCTGATTCCTTTATAGAATTTCATATTCCAGGATCGGATAATGAAATGGTTGACTTGAGCTCGTTAACTGCAGGAGTGAAAATCCGTGTTAGAAATGCAGATGGAAGCGCATTGGCCGCAGCTGCACATGTTACACTCGTTGACGGATTCTTTCATCGTATGTTTCAAAGTCACTCTCGATTCCTAAATGGTGTTCAGTGTGAAGGAAACAGTTATGCAGGACTACTAAATAATCTCAACGCCTTTACATCCATGAAGAGCTCCGATCTAAATAATAAAGGGTTGAATATGATGTATGAATCATTGCAAACATCCATTCCAGATACCATCGTCGCGGCAAATTTTACTAATCAAAACGAAAATGAGACCTGGATTCAAGAAAGTGCACGTCATGGTATACATATGATGGAACCACTAAACTTTGACGTATCCGGTAGCAATAGTTATCTATTGGATAATGTCAGCGTAAATATACGTTTGGAGCTGGCAAAACCTATTAGCGTTCTCCTAACACATGACAATGAACAATACATCTATTTAGTTGATTCATGCAAATTATGGTGTAAAAAAGCTGTACCATACCCTACAGCTTAGTTTGCTCTTGATAAAGCTCTCACAAAAAACAATGACATGACCGAATTAATGTTCGATCGACCTATTGTCAAAATACTCGTGTTCCCTACCGGTCAAAACTCAATCTCCATTGATTTCCCTTTCAACGGGGTTGTTCCACATAAATTAGCCCTGTTTCTCATTGATCAAGCTGCACACAACGGAGCATATGATCGCAGTCCAAATTACTTCCAGCATAATGATATCACAGACGTTTTTGTTGATGTAAACGAAAACTGCGTTACCAACATTAGATCATCGTTTCTCAGAGAGTGTGCCCAAGCATACCATCAAACCCTTTCGGCTCTAGGGAGGCGCAACAGCGCTCATCTCATCACAAGAAAAATTTCCCTGTAGGAAGAAGTATATTTGCTATAGATACAAGAACCGCCGACTCTGAAGATGTCATTAACCTAGAAAAACGAGCAAACATACGTATAACAGTGAACTGTGAAAATTCACCCACTACGAATAAGATCTTGTTCCTGGTTGGTTATACAATCGGTGTCATCCAAATAAATTCGGCAAGGAGGATATTCCCCAACTGTATACAATAATCATGGATAATAATCAAATTGACCATAAATCCAAGAGCGATCGAATTATGAAACGTTCCTATATAGCGGGTTTTGCTGAAAACAGAATGCCCATGCAACAAATGAACGGCTACATGATTGTTAACAGCGAAAGCAATCCTAGTAAAATGGGGCATTGGATCCTAATATTAAAAAACGAAAACAAACACTACTTTTTTGATTCGTTTGGGTTCAATCTAAAAATATATGGAGGAGATATAGCTTTGTATTATAATATCCATGCAAAAATACAACCTGTACTACAGAAACCAATCCAAAGGGATCTATCGTTGGTCTGTGGAGCTTACTGCATCTACTTTGCCTGTTATCTATGTCAAAATATACCAGTTAAAAGGATAATCGAGCGGTTCTCCAATGGCGAACTACGTAGAAATGATATCAAGGTTGAAACATTCATCATGAATGTGTCTGGAAATCAACATTCATGAAAGAAGAATATGTGTGGAGTATTAACCTTTAATACAGATGGTAAATCATTAGGTAAATGTAATTATCAATAAAAAATTATCTTATAAATGTATGTTTGCATTACCCCAAAAAACATTCAGAGGACATAGCATTGAAAATGCATAAATGCAATAGGAGATACAAAGAAGTTGCAATATACCCCAAGCATTGAAATGCTAATAACCCAATGTAAATATATAACCTGTTAACATGTATAAGCTATCCATCTATCCGCTTCCTTCGCGCCGACCTCCTCCCGCCCGCTGACTCTAGATTGCACGCGTTGCACCGGTGACTCCTGCCCCGCCTAAAGTGACTCTAGAAAGCGATTCTTGTATCACTTCCTACTACTTCTGAACACTTTTCGTGTTACCATCGTAAGTAGTGTATATAGCACCTGCCGCACTAGCGTGGTTTTAAGTGTCCGTTTTGGATAGCAGTGACTTTTGACCAAAACTGACACTTAAAACCACACAAGTGCGACTGGTGTTATACACACTACTAACAGTGGTAACATGAAAAGTGTTCAGATTTTCATGGATATAATAGAAATCCACGACACAAAATCTCCAAACGATATCATTTCCCATGACTTTCAAAAGGCATTTGATAAAGTCCCCCACAAGCGCCTAGTTAGTACATTGCACAGCATCGGTATTCGAGGCGCGCTTAACAACTGGATAAAATGCTGGCTTACGAACAGACGGCAGCGAGTTGTACTTAACGGAGCTTCCTCCCTCTGGGGTGATGTCACAAGCGGCGTGCCTCAAGGATCCGTGTAAGGCCTAGTTCTCTTTACAATATTTATTAAAGATCTCGATAGCAACGTACTCTCAAACATTAGCTAATTTGAAAACGACACTAAGATAGGAGGAAGAGTACAAACTGAACTAGAGTGTCAGCAGATCCAACTAGACTTGAACAAAATTGTTGGTTGGTCAGAAAACTGGCAAATAAATTTAATGTAGACAAATGTAAAGTTATGCACATAGGTCCTCATAACCTCCAACACGAATATTCTATGTCCAGAAAGAAACTCATTCATGTCACCGAAGAGAGATTCAGGTGTCATCATTAGTAACGACTTAAAAAAGAGCAAGCAATGTAACGATACTGCCAAGCAAGGCAAGAAAATGCTTGGTATGATATCCCGCACTATCTCGTACAAAAAACAATGACAGTATGGTCAAGGTATACAATGCATTTGTTAGACCGCATCTGGAGTATTCCGTTCAATTTTGGTCTCCGTATCTTAGAAAAGACGTTATCAAATTAGAGAATGTTCAAGGCAGAGCTAGCAAACTCATCCCCTCGCTGCGAAATAAATCGTATGAAGACAAGCTACGTGAATTCAATCTTTGTTCGCAAGAGAAACGTAGAGTCAGAAGCGACATGATCGAAGTGTGGAAGATTATGAAGGGTAAGGCAAACGTCGAACCGGCGAGCCTTTTCACTTTAGATACGAACGGAGTGACTAGGGACAATGGATACAAAATTGTTGGGAAACGTTTCTCACTCGACATCACGCGCAGTTTCCTTCACGTATAGAGTTGTCGAAGAATGTAACCAACTTACATCGGAGGTTGTGAACAGCAATACAATCGAAACGTTTAAGTCTCGGCTTGATTACTTCTTCAAAAATCGACGATAAATAGCTAAACCGTTCCCTTTCTTGATGTTTTAAAAACCGAAATGGCACTTGAAGTTCTCTTAGACGTTCTAATTCAGAACTTGCTATCTTGCCAGCAAAAGGCAACCTAGTTTGGGCCAACAGGCCTGTTGTGATCTTCCTACACTTGTAAACACTTTTAAACAGCGACTGATCGTAGTGATTTGTGTATTCAGGAGCCAGTTTTTCATTACAGTAGGTGAGAAATGATCTCCGACCAAAATCTATTGCAATTTCATGCTTGGAAGGGTAAAACACACTGGAAACCTATCAAAATTTTAATTTTCAGGCTACGAGTATTTGTTAAACAGTAATCCGCACAATTTTAGCATTGCTGATATACCAGTTTATGTTGACCTCTACTTTTGTTTCATGTTTGCAGACTTTTAAAATCGTGCAAGTGGCTGAAACATCGCCAGTCTGAGGAATCATAATGAACTTAATGTAGAAACATTGACTTTCTGTTACACATAACACAATTTATGCTGTACATCATCGTACCTTAAAATACTTGCAAGAAATTTTGATTGATCAAAATATATAACAGTAAATTGTTGACTTCTAAATTCAAACATTAACCTAGTTTGTTGGGGTTGAACATTGACATATCATGCAATATAAGTGATTCACTTAAAATGTTGTTAATGGCGACACCCAGCAGCTATTGCAAAAATGCTGGATTAAACAGCAATGACTCGCAGTTTTTAGATAGAATATCTGAATTTGATATAAATTGAACAATATTTATGATGAGTATTTTCATGCTAGTGGTTGCCTTCCTCTGTACTCTTAAAGCTTAGTGCGCTCATCAATATGGTATGTAACAATGTATAGTATTTAGAGTAAGGGTCTAAAGTAATCTGTTACGGCCACCCATCGTCAAACACGTTAATTATATTGATAAGTAACAAACAGTCCATGGACAGCTAAACTGTTCTGAAGGTCCCGTAATACCAATTGTAGGCATTTGCGGTTGCATATTTTCCTTAATCATAGAACTATATGCATTGCAAGTCAGAAACATAAAATACATGACCCATCACTCAACCACAACGGTCGCATCACTCACCGGGCAGGGTGCAGACGTGCTAGGAGTTCGTCGACTGGGACAAAATCTCCGTATGAATGGTCGAAGTTCACGTCAAGGTTTCCCCGGTGCCACTTGGCCACGGCCTTTATGAGCGGGCCCAGGGCGGGGGGCAGAGCCCATGACCTTCTAGTTATCACGACCAGCCACGGTAGGAAGACTTTGGGCAATTTGCCGGTGAACTGTCGCATGACGTCATCGTTGTTCAGTCGCGTCACCTCGGCCGCGTCTCTGCATCAAGAAAGGAACAGGAGTAAACAGGTGTTCATGGAGTCACAAGTGAACGGAGTCAAATCATCGTAAAGTAAAGTGGGTGACTCCATCGGGCAGCGATCCCTTTGAAAACATGTTGCCAAGCCCACTTCTATTGCCATGCATCTCCTATTGCCAATCCTCCCACGGTTGACATGCCTCCCTTCTTGCCTTGCTTTCCTCTGCTGCCATGCATGAATTGTTGCTATGATTTACTTTATTGCCATGACAACCTTTGTTGCCATACCTTCCAATGTTGCCATGCTCCTCTTTGTTGCCGTGCCTCACTTTGTAGCCATGCTTCTCGGTGATGTCATTCCTCCATTTGATGCAATGTCTCACTGTGTGTTCATGCTTCCCTTTGTTATTATGCCTTGTTTTGCTGTCATACTTTCTTGTGTTGACTTGCTTCCCTCTGTTGTCATGGCTCAAAATGGTTGACATGCCTTCTTTTGTTGGCATACCGCTCTTTGTCGCCATGCCTTCATTTGTTGCCATGACCCACTTTGTTGCAATGCCCCTTTTGTTGTCATGCCTCCTTTTGTTGTCATGACTCCCTTTGTTGCCAAGACTCCTTTTGTTGTCATGCCTACCCTTACTGCCATGCCACCCATTATTGCTCATGACCCCCTTGGCTGCCAGGACCACCTTCATTACAATGCCTCTCTTAAGTGCCATGCCTTCTTTTGTTTCCGTGTCTCGCTTTGTTGCCATGACTCCCTTTGTTGACATAACTGCTGGTTGAACACCTTCGGTGCTGTTTTTATGAATGTTAAAATATAATTGGAAGCCGTTTGCTGTGTTAACGGGGGTAAAATGAAACACATCCTGTCTTATGTCGTCAGTATCATGCATCCGCCACTGTTTTCTTGACGGTGTACAGGAACGTGATTAAATAACAGCGTTTGGTGACGATAACTCAAAACAACTGCGCTTCTTGACAACATCACAAAATGACTTTTCGCGAGGAAATAAAATAACGACGTTTTGTGAAAGTATTATAAAATAGAATAGCACTTCACAATTGGATAAGAAAAATAAGCCCTCCGTGCCAATACCAGAAAATAACATCGTTTCTTGACAACATCACAAAACAACAACGTTCCGTGACAACGTTACTAAATATCAACGTTCCATGACCGATACGTCAACGTTCCGTGACAACGTTACTAAATACCAACATTCCATGACCTATACGCCAACGTTCCATGACAACGCAGGCTCGCATAAACACGTATGGACTTAATACCATCGAAACCATTCATAAAAACATCGGCGCTGGCCCGAGCACCGAAAATAAGTCAAAAAACATACTTGATATCATCCCCACAACTCCGCCAGCTGTGCCCGACGGAATGCCCCAACGGCCTCCTCCCGTTTCAACACTAGATGCACAACAAATACAAAAGCCCATCAAAACATCACCGCAGGTCCTAGCAAAAAAAATCCTGTCAGCAATCCAGTCCGAAATAAAGGCAGAAATCGCCGCTCCATTAGAACAATCGGTGTAAACGACCACGAAAGCCTTAGCTCGGACACAAGACCTCAAAAGAGAAGCAGTATAAGTCAAGAAAATCAAACTAATGTGACTACCGGCACTCTCAAATGTTACTATGTGAACGCTAGAAGTCTCAGAGACAAAATCTAAGAATTATGTATCCTTGCTATGAATGAAAGTATCGACATAATAGCCATCACAGAATCGTGGATGAAATCGAGCACCAGGCATTATTTGGGCGAATTTACTCTCCCCGGTTACTCACTATTTCACAGAGATAGACAAGGCCGAGAGGGCGGAGGAGTGCTGTTCCTTGTGGAAAACACTCTGCATATATTAGAAGTTACTGTTCCAAACAGCTGACACGACATAGTATCTATCCAAGTAGGCGGTAAACATATAAAATGTCAAATCACTCTCGTCTATCGCCCACCAAAAAGCAAGGTTGCAGATGATATCGATCTTTACAACACCCTTGTCGATGTCGTCACAACACAACACAGTATTGTGCATGGAGACTTCAATATCCCAGACATTGATTGGGAAACAGACGAATGCACTGCTACCGGCCAACGTCTGATTGATTTTGCAGACGATAAGTTCATGGCCTAAATGGCGAAGACACCTACACGAGGTAACAATATTCTTGATCTTTTATTTAGTGCAAGCGACTCTGATGTCACGAACGTCGAAGTGGGTGAACCACTCGGAACTAGTGACCACAACTGTATCCGTTTTTGAAAGAGCTCGAGTTGAAAACTTCAACAAACTTCCAAAAAATCCCTAACTTTACATTAGCTAACTCTGATGGCTTAAGACAGTCAATGGCGTCCTCAAATACAACTCTCGGACAAGAAATCACTTAACAATTTCTTGACTGCACTTAAAAATATCGAATATGAGCATATCCCGCGTACAAAACAGGCGAACAGCTGTCAAGCAGCCTAGGTACTGGACAGGAGAATTGCAGCGCCTACAGTCACGAAAGAAAGCAAAGCACACGATAAAACAGAAACATCCATTAGACGACGTAGCAAAAAATGAATACAACATCAGCAGAAGAGATCTAAAGAGGGTTCTGAAACGAAAGAAAAAAAAAAGAAATTAAAATTGCCACCAATGCCAAAACAAATCCGAAAC
>SDVV010002679.1:0-22546 GCA_016164225.1 Gammarus roeselii
GAGCAAAGGGGCTAGGAATCCCGTTCTCTGTAAAACCCATCCTCAAAGGCGGCAAGACGAGCGGAGGGAGGAGAAACTCACGCCTCTCCGAACCCTATTGTTAGGGTCGCTGAATGTGCGTGGCTGTACTACGAATGAGGTGAAGAGGTGACAGATTGACGAGATGTTTGTGAGGAGGAAGTTTGATGTGTTGGCGCTGAGTGAGACGAAATTGAAAGGTAAGGGCGAATGTGAGTTTGGTGTGGTAAGCGGAAGAAAGTCTGGTGTGGAGGAAGGTTAGGCACAAGAAGGTGTGATCCTGATATTGAGTTATCGGTTGGCTCGTAGCGCTACCGGATGGAAGGAGGTATCTTCAAGATTGATGAGGGTGAAAGTCAAGTTAGGCGTAGAAAGATGGGCATTTGTGAATGCTTACCGACCTGGCAGCGTGAGGAGTGAAGCATTTCTGGACTGACCTGAGTGAGGGTATTGAGAGTTTTGGAGGTCATTTCAATGTAGTTGTACTGGGTGACCTTAATGCAAGAGTAGGAGATGTAGTGGCGGAGAATATGATAGGAAGGTATGGCGTTCCCGGAAGAAATGGAAGTGGAGAAAACCTGATAAGTCTGTGTATGGAGCAGGAGTTGGTGGTCGGGAACAGTTTGTTCAAGAAGCGAAATATTCACAAGTACACATGTGTAAGGATGGCTCGTGGTGCAGTGGTGGAGAGAGCACTGATGGATTTTGTGCTGATTTCGAGGAGAGTGGTGGGAAGGCTGGTGGATTTACGGGTGTTGAGAAGAGAGGGTAGAGGAGTGTCTGACCATCTGCAGATGGAAGGAAGATTAAGAGTGGAGCAGAAGTGGAAGCGCAACAAACGAGTGGGAGGAGGAAGAGAGGTAGTGAAAGTGAGTGGACTGAATGTGAGAAGTAGAGCCGAGGAGTTCCAGCAGGCGTTGAGGTAAGAATATGACAACGTGTGAGGACAGGACATGAGAGATGTGGAGGAAGAATGGGAGGCGTTGCTGAGATGTGCGAAGAAGGTGTGTGGTGCGCGCCGTGTGGGCGGGTGCAGAAGGAAAGGTTGCGAGTTGTGGAACGAAGAGGTCAAACTAGCGGTGGCACGGAAAAGAGGAGCATTTGAGGAGTGGTTGCAGGTGAAGTCGGTGGTGGCTAATGAAAACTACAAAGAGAGGAGAAACGAGGTGAAGCGAGTGGAGAGGAGGGCCAAAGGGGACGCTGATGACAGGTGGGGCAGACGGTTGTGCCAGAATTTTGAGGAAAACAAAAAGATGTTCTGGAAGGAGGTGAAGAGGGTGAGAAAGGAAGAGACCGGAGAGGAGGAAGAGTAAAGAGATGAAAACGACCAGTTGTTGTTGGAAAATGGTGATGTACGGAAGAGGTGGGCCGAGTATTTTGATGAGTTGTTGAATGTCGAGGATGACAGAGAGGCTGACATTGTTGCTGTGGGTGGTGGTGGTGCTCGGATGCCAGTTTTGGGAGTAACACTTGTGGCGGATATTACCAGGGAAGAGGAGCAGAAGGCGGATGAGGTGATGAAAGCAGGGAAAGCTCCTGGTTTGCATGCCATTGTGACCGAGTGCCTGAAGAAGGGTAGAGTAACGATTGTCGAATGGTTGGTGATGTTACTGAACTTGTGTTTTGTGACAGGCGTGGTACCGATTGAGTGGCGCAGTGCCTGCATTGTTCCCCTATATAAGGGCAAAGGAGATAAAAATGAATGCTGCAACTCGAGAGGTATCCGTCTGTTATGTGTGGTTGATAAGTTGAGTGTACGCGAGAGTGCTGATCAAAAGGATTAGAGCCAGTACGGATTGCGTAATTGGAGAGGGACAGCGTGGCTTTAGGAGTGGTAGAGGGTGTGCTGATCAGATTTTTGCAGTGAGACAGGTCTATGAGAAGTACCTTGCCAAAGGAAAGGTTGTGTTCTGTGCCTTCATGGATCTGGAGATGGCATACGACAGGATTGACAGGGAAGCGCTGTGGAAGGTGTTGCGTTTGTTTGGAGGGGGCGGACATCTGGTGAAAGTAGTGCAGAGTTTCTATGTTGGCAGCCGAGCGTGTGTCAAGAGTTGGAAGCAAGGTGAGTGATTAGTTCACAGTGAAAGTAGGACTGAGACAAGGCTGCGTGACGTCTCCCTGGCTGTTCAACCTCTATATGGATAGAGTGGTCAGGGAGCAAATTAGCGAAGTAGGCAGTTGAGCCAGTTGCTTATTTGCTGATGATACGGCCCTGGTTGCGGATTTAGAGGAGAAGCCATGTAGGTTTGTGGCTGAGTTTGGTAGAGTGTGTGAGAGGAGGAAGCTTCGAGTGAACGTGGGTAAGAGTTAAGTGATGAGATGCTCGAGGACTGTTGATGAGAACAAAATTAGTGTCCCCCTAAATGGAGAGCTCTTGGAGGAAGTTCACCGTTTAAAATATCTGGGCTCACATGTGGAGATAACTGAACTAGTGGAAACTGAAGTGAAGGCGCGAGTGAAGGAGGGATGTAAAGTGTTGGGTGCACTAAAGAGTGTAATGAGCTGTAGGACGTTGGGGTTGGAAGCAAAGAGATGGCTGTATGAGGGTGTTGTCGTCCCAACTGTGCTCTACGGAGCTGAGGCTTGGGGGGTGAGAGCAGAGGAAAAGAATAAGGTTGAATGTTTTCGAGATGAAATATTTGAGGAGCATGGCTGGAGTAACGCTGAGCGACCGATCACCAACGACGTGGTTCGAATCAGAACAGGGATGGTGAAGAAGTTGGAGGACAGAGTGGATTCGCGTGTGGTGAGATGGTTTGAGCACATGGAGAGGATGGATGAAGGGAGATTGGTGAAGAGGGTGATGAATGCGGAGGCGAGTGGTCACAGACCTAGAGGTAGACCGAAGTTTGGGTGGATGGATGTTGTGAAGCAGGCGTTGGGAAGGAGACATGAATGTGGAGGTGGCGCGAGAGCGCGCAATAAACAAGGGTGAGAAGAGAATGGTTGTGAATGGTTGATTTGGACGCTGCTCTGATGTACTTTCCCGCCCTTGGCACCCCGCTGTTGAGATGGTCGTGGGTTGGGGCGGGCCCAGCCATTATGACGCGGCGGGGGTAAACCAGTGGAAACTGTCGGTCCCTGCTGCTGACGACGGATCCTCGGACTGCACTCGTGACCCAGAGTGTATGTTGAGGGGGTACCCGCTGGACCCTTTAGCACAAAAGGGCTAAGTTGTGTGAGTGTGAGTGTGAGCGTATGAGAGTGTGAGGTGCGCCTTGCTGTTGGCCACCCCTTTTTCTGGGGGATGCGGCCTAGTGTCTGTATCTGTATATATATATATATCCCTTTTGTCACCGCTAGCAACACACAAAAGCTTAAACTAGTGAATTTTAATTAGCTCAAATGTATGTAGCTCCTTGCTCATGAAGTTTTGGAGAAGTTACTTGATTATTCAAATACAACTCCTAAGGCATCTGTTAGGTTTAGGGGCTGCACGGAGTCACCGCCCAAACAAGTGGGTGGAGACCCTCAATTTCCTCCAGACTCCCCTCTTTTTCATCCTTTTCTATCTCTCCTTTTTCCGCCTTCCTGATTTGCTCATTTTTTATTCATCTCATTTGCAATATTCGTTTAGTTCAAATATCTTTGAACTTGTCTCAGACTCATAACAACCCTCCTAATAGTCGTTGTACACAAGCACACACACACACACACGCACGAACACACAAATACGCATACTGAAACATACACATACCGGTTCTAACTATTATCCTATCGGGTGGCAAGTAAAACCAAGTTGATCTCTTTCCTCATGCAACCTTTTTCTACGACTATTCTCTATTTTTTTCATTCTTGCTGTTCTCATGCATGAAATTCCCTTTACCTAGTGTAGGGAATTGTTTTGGATCACGTAGCCCGGAATCTAAAGGACTACTGCAAATCCATGGGTCTCTGAAGCAGGGTAGGTTGTGTGTTGTTCCTCCTTTATGCTAATCGGGGAGTGCTGGGACCATATGGCCTCAGCACCTCAGAAGTTTCTGTACCTTCTGTGACACCCGTACATACCATCGACGTTCGCCGCGTGTAAAGGACTTTGACTTTGCGCAGTAGGGAACCTAACACGAATATTAAAAGAAGAAGACAAAGAATGACCAACTTGATGCAGCACTGTTTGCAGGTTTGGCATTCGGCGCCAGAAGGATGATCGCTCAAGCGCGCTGGAAGGCCTCGTCCATTTGATCTAATCTATTCAAATACAATACAACCACACTAACCAATATTTAAAACTAACCTGAGTGTCCTCAGTGACGAGCATGACTAGGGAGGTGAGCCAGGGGCACCTGCATAGGATGGAGGCCAAGGAAGTAGAAGAGCCATGCAGGCACAGCGCGAGGTGCTGCAGTCCGGGCCACGGCTGTAGTTCACATGGCACGCGGTACAGGATGGCGCAGCTCGGCCCGCTAACGGCGTTGCCTATTTAAATGACAAGAACAAGTGTAAATGACTGTTGCAAGCGCAGTTGAATTTCGATTTTATTTGAGCCTAATTTCCACCAGAGCCTAAATGTGAGTCATAGCCGGCTCCCCCGTTGCGCACGACCATCATTGATTCTGGTAGGTTCGCACTCCCTTGTGTGCGGATAGATTGACCATGTCAGGATTAAATTTGCGACATCTTTCGATTGTGCTATATACGCATGCGGGTGCGTACAGGAACGGAAAGAGTGAACGCGTATCTACATAAATATTTTTTCATCTTTGTACGTTGTGGGGTGGAGAAACCACCTTGCTTGCACAGATGTTTAGAGTCTAGACTGCTTATATAGTCCGGTATGTTTTCCAAAAGCGATAAGAGTTTTTCGGTAGGTTAAGTCAGTGAGTAAGCTTTGTAGGTTGCACTTGGGATTTAAGAAGGCTCGTCGGGCTGCTTGAGTGCAATGCAATCCACCAGTAAGTGTCTCACGTTAATTGTCACCCGGTGGCAACAGGGGCATGATGGCACGTCTGGTCTCAAGCGGTTGTGAGTTTTCCACACGAGTCCCGTGCATGAGCGGTTGATAAACACATGGTCTCTTCTGTTAGAGAACTTGGTTTCAAATTCTTCTACTGAGGGTTTAACTGGAACAATTTTTTTTCCACTCTGTTGCCACATGTCATTCCATCGGGTTCTTATATGGGAGTTGATGATGGGAAAACAGTGCCGGTAATGTATAGTGATGAATTATTCTTGATGGGTAGACGCCAGTTTAGCAAGCGAGTCCGCGAGCCTGTTTATTCTTATTCCCACGTGTCCAGGAATGCAACAGAATTCAACCGCTTGACCCGTCTTGGACGTTGTATCGAGATCGTGCTGCTTTTTATGTAGTGCAGGGTATTCGTAATGCTAAGTTTTGAGCTGAGTGAGGGTTCTCAGACTGTCTGAAAATACGTGATTGGGGAGACGATCTGTTTTTGCAGTGGAGATGGCTAATTAGAGTGCGTGAAGCTCTGCAGTGAACACAGAGGTCTCGTGTTTGAGGGTAGCCGTGCGTGAGGTATCCCCGCACACAGCGGCAGCTCCCACTCCGACCGCGGTTTTGGAGCAGTCTGGGGTATTGTTCCTCGAGTAGTCTCAGAAATTTTTGTCTATACGAGTTGGTTGGAGCAGTTGCTTTCGGGTATACTTGCAAATTTAGGTTGACCAGCGGTGGATTGATCAACCATGTTGGTGTGTTGATTTGAAGAATTCGTTAGGAGAATGAAGGCCTAATAGCGTTACTGTTGCTGTTTAGCAAGATCAGTCGTTGTTCACACGTAGCGAGAACAGATACAGACACCAAGTCGAATCCCTCAGAAAGGATTTGATTTGATTCAAGCCCTATTTTCACCGGAGCCTCAATGTGAATCATAACAGGCTTCTCCGTAGGGCTCGACGATCATTGATTCCAGTAGACTCGTACGGCTTGGCATGTGAGAAAAACAACGTTGTCAATGTTAGAACATTTTGAAAAATTCAGGCGTGCCAGACGCATGCTGGTGCGCACAAGAAAAATGTTTAGCCGAAACGGATCTGCGCTTTCAATCATAAAGAACTTCATCAGTAACATGAGTGCACGCCAGTGCGCACAGGTAGCATCGTCAAGATTAGTACAAGGTTTACGGCTACACGGGCAAAGTCAGCTCTGACAGCAACGCAACTCAATGTTTACAGCTACACGGTCTAGTTGTTTTACAGATACAGACACTAGGCCACATCCCCCAGAAAGGGATGGTGGCCGACGGCAAGGCGCACCTCGAACCCTCATACGCTCACACTCACACAACTTAGCCTTAGTTGACATAGTTGTTTTAGGACAATTTATTTATTCAGGTAAGATAAAGACTCAGACGAAACGAAATGAATCCCTGCCTCCAACCCCTCAAAACCTACTGAGTAATATGTACACACGCCAGTGCGCAAAGACAGTATTGTCGAAATTGGTTCAGGTTTACGGCTACACGGACAAAGGCAGCTCCGACAGCAACGCAACACAATGTTTACAGCTACGCGGTCTAGTTTATTTTTAGTACAATCTATTTATTCAGGCAAGATAATTACTCAGACGAAACGAGTCCCCCCACCTACAACCCCTTAAAACCTCAAGAGTAATATGTCCTCACGCCAGCGCGCACAGATAGTATCATCGAAATTGGTACAAGGTCTGCGGTTTTACGGATCAGATCAGCTTCAACCGCAACGCACCACAAGGTTTATAATTACGCGGTGAAAGTTAACAGAAGAAATTACAAATGGTCCGAGCACGCGCGAGCGACCACGGACTGAAAAAACACATTCACAAAATTACAAACAGGAACTCTCGCACAAGTACACTACAGATACAGACACTAGGCCGCATCCCCCAGAAAGGGGGGAAGGCCGACGGCAAGGCGCACGTCACACCCTCATACGCTCACTCTCACACAACTTAGCCCTTTTGTGCTAAAGGGTCCGGCCGGTACCCCCCCCCCCCAACATACACTCTGGGTCATAAGTGCAGTCCGAGGATCCGTCGTCAGCAGGGCTCGACAACTTTCACTGGTTTACCCCCGCCGCGTCCCCACCCACGACCATCCCAACAGCGGGATTCCAAGGGCGGGAAAGCACATCAGAGCAGCGTCAAAATTAACCATTCTCCACTCACGCCTGTTCATTGCACGCTCTCTCGCCACCTCCACATTCATGTCTCTCCTTCCTAAGGCCTGCTTCCCACCATCCATCCACCCAAACTTCGGTCTACCTCTAGGCCTGCGACCTCTCGCCTCCGCATTCGTCACCCTATTCACCATCTCCCTTCATCCATCCTCTCCATGTACCCGAACCATCTCAGAACACGCGAATCCACTCTACCCTCCAACTTTTTCACCATCCCTGTTCTGATTCGAATCACATCGTTGGTGATCCGGTCTCTCAGCGTTACTCCAGCCATGCTCCTCAAATATTTCATCTCGAAACCATTCAACCGTCTTCTCTCCTCTGCTCTCACCACCCAAGCCTCAGCTCGGCAGAGCACAGTTGGGACAACGACACCCTCATACAGCTCTCTGTTTGCTTCCAACCCCAAAGTCCTACAGCTCATTACACTCTTCATTGCACCCAACACTTTACACCCCTCCTTCACTCGCGCCTTCACTCGCGCCTTCACTTCAGTTTCCACTAGTTCAGTTATCTCCACTTGGGAGCCCAGATACTTAAAACATTCAACTTCCTCCAAGAGCGCTCTACTTAGAGTGACACCAATTTTACTTGCATTGACAGTCCTCAAACATCTCATTACTTTACTCTTACCCTCGTTCACTAGAAGCTTCCTCCTCTCACACATTCTACCAAACTCAGACACTAGCCTACATATCTTCTCCTCTGAATCCGCAACCAGGGCCGAATCATCAGCAAATAGCAACTGGCTCAACTGCCAACTCCGCCAATTCGCTTCCAACAGTTGCAAGCCACGACCCAGCACACTCGCGTTCACCTCCCTGACCACTCCATCCATATAGAGGTTAAAGCCAGGGTGACATCACGCAGCCTTGTCTGAGTCCCACTTTTACTGTGAACCAATCACTCACATCGCTTCCAACTCTTACACATACTCGGCTACCAACATAAAAACTTTGCACTGCTTTCAACAGATGTCCGCCCACTCCATACAAACGCAACACCCTCCACAGCGCTTTCCTGTCACTCCTGTCGTATGCCTACTCAAAATCCATGAAGGCCCAGAACACATCCTTTCCTTAGACGTGGTACTTCTCACAGCAAAAATCTGATCGGTACACCCTCAACCACTCCTAAAGCCACACTGTTCCTCTCTAATTGCGCAGTTTGTACAGTCTCTTAATCCTTTTGATCAGCACTCTCCCGTACAACTTATCAACCACACATAACAGACGGATACCTCTCGAGTTGCAGCATTCATTTTTATCTCCTTTGCCCTTATATAGCGGAACAAAGGGCTAAGTTGTGTGAGTGTGAGCGTATAAAAGTGTGAGGTGCGCCTTGCTGTCGGCCACCCCTCTCTCTGGGGGATGCGCCCTAGTGTCTGTATCTGTATGGGTTTTACAGCGTTGGGAGGAGGGAGCAGAGGTTCCAGGATTCAGAGGGGACTCAAGAGGGTCCCACAGTTTCTCAAGAGAGTCCCAAAAGGTCCCAACGGTGTCCTAAAGGTCCCCAGAAGGGTCAAAGTGGGTCCTCCCAAATCCTCCTGGTCTTCCAAGTCCCTCGGATTCTCGAAACCCTGGGTCCACTGAGTTCCGCGGGTCCCATGAGTACCCCCCTTCCCTAGGTCACTTTGTTTCAACCAACCTCGATATATATAATAACAACCCATGCAAAATTTAGCCCCATGAAAAAATGGCAGAGAAAAATAATAGAGCCCAAGAAAGAAGAAATACTTAAATAAAGTGTTAATCATCTATAAAATGAATAATCATCCATCCACACCAACCCTCAGAAAGGAGGGTGGCTGACCGCAAGGCGCACCTCAGACTTTTCTTAGACACTCAAACAACTTTGCCCTTTTGCTCCAGAGGGTTCAGCCGGGAAACCACGCAACACACCCTCCAGGTCATTAGTGCGGTCAGAGGTCAGTGTCGGCGGCAGGGCCCGATAGTGTGACTGGTTTACCCCTGCCGCGTCATCATAACCGCCCCCGTCCCTCCACCCGTCTCTCAACGAGATGCCAAAGGTGCGAAAGCACATCAGGACAGCTTCAAAAATTAACCATTCACAATCTTTCTCCACTCAAGCCTATTCATTGCACGCTCTCTTGCTACCTCCACGTTCATCTCTCCTTCCTAGCGCCTGCTTCACACCATTGATCCATCCAAACTTTGGTCTCCCTCTAGGCCTACGTCCACTAGCCTCTGCTTTCAACATCCATCTTCACCGTGTGCCCCAGCTAACTCAGAACACGCGAATCAACGCTGTCCTCTAACTTCTTCACCATTCCCGTTCTAACTCGCACCACGTTGTTATTGATCATGTCTCTCAGCGTCACACCAGCCTTGCTCCTGAAACATTTCCTCTCGAATACATTCTTCAACCTTCTACTAAGGAAAACGGTGGGCAAATATTCTTCTTAGCCGCGAAGATGCGTTTATTGGAAATGTTGATGTAGTTGAGTGCTGGATTGTTGATTAGGCTCCTAGACTTGAATAGTGTTGTAGCAAAAGTTTGTCTCGCCGAAGTGGAAGCTCGTTCAGAGATTCGATGGGAATGGAACGGAACGCGCTGGTTATAATGCGCATGGCGTTGTTTGAGATGATTGAGAGGGGTTTGAGAGTGTTTTTGGAGGCAGAACTGTAAACAACAGCTCCATGTTCAAAGTGTGAACATATTATTTTCATGTACAGCGTCGTGCTGGTGTCCGTGTCTGCACAGAACTTCAAGGATGTTACCGTGTAGATAAATCCCACTGTTCTTTTGCAGCAGATCTGCATGACTATAGTGGGAAATTGCCATGTAAGTTGAGGGTCCCACCCGGAAACTTTGTGGAGTATTTGTTGTATTTGTATTTGCTTCCATGTTCCACCGGAATCCCAACGTAACAACATTGTGGAGTATTTGTATATTAGGAATTTGTTGTGCAACATTAGGGTAAGTTTAAGGTGTAGTGATATGACAGGAGTAAAATGCATGCTTTTGGTTCTAGATGGCAAAAATCGGAATCCATTTAAGGAAGCCCAATTCCCAACTCTGTCCAAAACTAAAGGGTGTCCATAGCTTATCTATAAATCATCCACATATGGTGAAAAGAGCAGCTTCGCATCACAAAGGAGGATTTTTGCCAGCTGATCGATTTTGAGGATAAAGAGAGACACTAAGGACGCTCTCCTGAGAGACGCCCATTTCCTGGGGGATGATGGCGACAGAGTGAGTCCGAGTTCGACTCTAAAGGTTCGATTCTGTAGGAATTGGTGGATGAAACGTGGTAACATGCCTCCCAGGCTCGTGCAATGAAGATCTTTCATGATGCCGTATTTCCAGGTAGTGTCATATAATTTTACACGTTGTAGAAAATGGAAACCACATGTTTCCTTTGGACAAAAGCCTGTCGAATGTCTGATTCTAGTCGTATGAGGTTATCTGCTTGCGGCCGCCGCATTGGACGTGTTAATGCCTGCGTGCATTTCAAGGTAGTCTACAAAGCGAAAGTTTATTTTTCTCTCCATCATCTTGCTTAGGACGTTGGTATAGGCAATATGACGTTGGTTACGTGGGCGACTGGTATTTTCCGAATTTGGGTACTGGGATGATAACAGATTCCCACCACTTATCAGGGAAAAAAATTTGAATACATTCTGTTAAACACTTCTAAGAGGTATTCAAGAGCACCTGCAGGGATATGTATGATAATATTGATGTGTATCTGGTTTCACGAGTATGGTCTGTGGCATTTTGCAATTTGTGAATAGCGAATGACTTGTTGAATAATTCTTTGTTTGTGGAAGTGCAGTCAGTAAGCTTTTATTTTCTAAAGGTTTTTCCTGTTGGAAAGCAGCCGTGTAGTTTGTTGATTGGGATATCTGGCTGAAAGTCTGCGCGAGTTTTGTAAGTCATTTTTGCACAGGATGAATAAATGGTACATGCGTCGGAACGAACGGGGATAAGTTGCAAAACGCGCCTCTGGATACATCCGGTTGAGAGTGTTGACTAATTGGGTCCAGCTTTCTAGTTTCTTCTCCAAGGAAAGTTTATGGATGCATGCGACAGCTAGTTTGAAGTTTCTCGTATAGGTGGATGATGAGGTCATGTTCTAAAAAGTCGTCAGGAAGTTCGTCCATACCGTCCCACGAGCTATTAATTAAATAACTTTCCCAACGTACTTTCCGATAGTTGAATCGAGGTTCTTTTGCAGCGGTGTTGTTAGGTTGGTTTGAGAGGACGGGTATGATGACCGGGTGATGGTCACTGGCATGTGTTGGGAAGGCAGGACTCCCCAAACGAGTTGAGAAGCCAGTGTGCAGGAGCAAATGGATAGGTCAATGATTGTCTCATTTTCGAGGGTAATTCGGGTGGGTTATCCGTCAATGAGAAGGATTAGATTATGAGTATATGTTATTGGCTATTATCACTCCCTTGGAGTCCATTTTTACGCATCCCCACATTCCGTGGTAGCTGTTAAAGTCTCAGAGGATGAGTACAGGAGAGGGCAATTGTTGAAGCAGTTCGCTTCGTGACGGGTAGATAGATACCACTGTTAAAGGTCTTGAAATGCATATCGTTACAGCAACAGCTTAGAGTTCTGTTCTCCAAGTAATTGGTTGGTGTAGGGCGCTATGGTGTGAATCGTCAGATTAGAGTTATGAGGCTTACTAGCTTGCTGGAGTCACCGTCCTTCTGGCGCCAAAGGTCAAACCATCAAACAGTGCTGCACCCTGTTCATCATGTTTGTCTTTGTTTTTCTTTCTTCTTTTAACTTTACCTTTACTGCGTAAAGTTAAAGTTCTTTACGCGGTGAACGTCTATGGTATGTAAGGGTGCCACAGGAAGTACTGTAACTCTTAAGGTGCTGAGGTCACATGGTCCCAGAACTTCTGAATGGCAGTAAGGAGGAATACCACACACCTACCCTGCTTCAGAGCCTCAAGGATTCCCAGTAGTCCTTAAGGTTCCGGACTATGCGCTCCAACAGCTGCTGAGGGGGAAGATGAAGAAACAGAAAACGGGGATCCCATGCATGAGATCTACACTAGGTGTAAGGAATTTCACGCATGAGAACAGCAAAATGAAAGGAAGAAGAAGGATTGGTTGTAGAAAAATGTTGCATGCAAGAGAGAGCGCAACTTGGCAGTTATTTGCCACCCGAAAGGAGAATAGTCAGAACCGGAATGTGTGTTTGTGTTTGTGTGTGTGTGTGTGTGTGTGTGTGTGTGTGTGTGTGTGTCAGTGTGTGTGCATGTGTATGTTTGTGTTCAAAGACTATTAGGAAAGTTGTTAAGAAGGAGTCGCAACAAGTTAACAAATTTTGAACTAAACGCAAGATGCAAATGAGGTAAATAAAAGTTGAGCAAATCAGGATGGGGGAGAAAAGGAGAGATAGTGAAGGGTGAAGAAGAGGGGAGTCAGAAGGGATACAAGGGTATTCATCCCCCCGGATGGGCCGTGACTCCGTGCGGCCCATGAACTTAACAGATGCCTGGGGGGGGGGTGTGTGTATCATAAGCACCTGTCCGAAGTGTGCAGTCACTTGTTGTAACCTTCGCAGCGATGTACAACGTATTGGGGGATTGTGAAGGTGGCAGTCTTTCAGAGTTTAATCTCTAAGAGACCTATCACCAATGGTTTGAGGGTGAGATGGGGGATAGTAACTAGTCTTTCTTATTCCTAAGTTCTTGGCAATTCAACTGAAATAATGTGTTGTTCACCTCGAACGTGGTTCACATTCAGACGTTGTTAGTCTCGAGTAGTTGTGTGGTTTGAAGAAATTCCCAAGCTGGTCGTATCTTAGGGTCTGCTTGGGGGTCCTAGATCCTAACGTTCATTACTGTGTGGGGCGTGGTCATATGCAATTGCTACGTTTGATGCTATGTGCACTCTGGTAGGAGAAAGAGGGTGTCCATTTTTTGTGTTTGCTTTCCACGTGTGTAAACTCCTCTTTCACGGCAGTCTTTTTGGACTGTGGAATTGGCTGAGAAGTTGTCTGTGGGTTGAGTCAGTTGAGGTGCATGACTGTTTAGCGGTTTTGGGTGCATGTTCTTTGTTGAAGAATTTCCTTGCGTTCTCACGCAGACGGGATGCAGTCGCTGGTGAGGTGTTCTGGTGTGGTGCACAAAAAATGGGTTGTTGGATACTCATTTTTGATTTCCGTTGGGTGGAACCACGACAAGGGTACATAGGCACTGGTGGAGATCTTTGTGTGATCAGGCGAGGAAGCAGGCTGCCTAGTAGGGTTCACACGGGCAGCGGTGGGTTCATCATTAGGACCACTTGTCTCCGTTGCGAGAGCAGTCATTAAGCTGGGTACAATTGCGTAGCTGTTACAAGTATCGTTGCCGATGTACAAGTATCGTCCAAGGGGCCAGGCTTCCTTGCAGATTCAGCTGCATTGGCATAATTGATGTGGGTTGGATTTCCGTCACGCCAAATTTTAATGGCTTGTTTCCGTGTGACTTTGCTATCGTTTTGTATGACAATAATTTCTTTTTGATCTAAGGGATTTTGGCAGTCGCGGTCGCAAGCCTCATGGAGACATGAACAGTAGTAGCAAGTAGGTTGGTGTATACTGCATCCTGTTTTATTGTGCTTACCGGCGCACCTCTTACACTGCCGAGGTGTGTCCCGCTTGCAGTGTTGGATGACATGCCGGTATTTGAGGCATTTTTTGCACATCGCAGGTGGTATTGCAACTGGGTCAGCTTTTGTTGCTCCTTGCTATTCTGGCATCACTATGAATATTGGTGCGTCAGTTATTAAGAAGGTACTCTGGTATGCTTTGGAACGAGAGTTTCGTGATTTGATCCATCCTGCTAATAAAACATTGATTAGGTACTTCATAGTATTTGCCAAGTCAGCTGCCAAAGTGCTCAGGTCAGTTCTAGGGGTGTAGTAAGAAGTGTAAATAATTCATTCAGTGCAATGGAAGGATAGACAAAGTTCAATGGCTACTAACTATTTGTCAAGGTGGGTAATTTATCTATGGCGGTAGCTATTCTGTACAGATTTTACAACGTGGGTCACATATTTCGATCTTTATTTGTGGACGGTTTCGGGTTTACCTCCCAATTGGCCTGATAGTGAATTTCATCATGGTAGAAGGTTTAATTGAGGGAACAGATCTGCTTGCACCACTATCTTTGAACTTTATAAGGAAGTGGAATGGTGTTGGTCCCTTTTCCGGAGTGGTAAAGTCAACTTGGGGGGAATTGCATCGAGGCTATTGCCTCTCTTCTTGAAATTGAAGGATTTCTATTTCTTTTTGATTTGGGGACAGTTTTCGTGTCTCGAGGGATGACCACTTTTTATGCAGTAGAAGCAACGGGATTCTTTGGATGGGCCCAGCTGGGAGGCTCTGGTCTGTCAAAGTCATATCGGGAACAGGATGACTTTGACTTTGTGTGCCCATATTTCTAGCAATTTTTGCAGCGCATTGGACATATGGAAAGGGAGTAACTTTGATTTTGACATCCAGAAAATGTAAGTTGATGGATTCTGGTGGGGTAGGGCAGTGTAATTATTGCAGCAGGGCCGTAGAGGTGTTTCTTCATGGCTTTATGAATTTTGCTATGCTAGCTTCGTCCGCCCATTCCTCGTATTGTACACAAGTCCGGTGATGAACTCATCAACTTGCTCCTTCAGGAAGTCTTTGATGAAAATCAAGCCTGCACGCTAGAAGTAGGTTGGGTGTGGTATGATTGAACATGTCTTTTGGCATATAGCTACTAGTCTTGGTGAGTTAAGCGTCGGTCTCAAGTTATGTGTCTACGCTGATGGTCTAACTTTTGTCCCCGCTGGTGACTAGGTTTAGTACTAGACGGACGGTAATGAAGCCTTTTTCTTCTTGCAGGGTGTATGGACGAAAGTCCGGTGTGTTTGTGGTATTGAATATGATTCGCAAGAGCTTTGACATGATACTAGAGCCTTGTTAACGTTTGTCGATTGTGTTATATTCTGCGGTAAAGTATTCAAGTTTCTTGCTTAGAAGGGTTGGTCGCTTGGTCTAGTACATTCTTGATTTTGCCCATGCTTCTGGTCAGCTCCACGATGCTGTCATTGGTCCGGTCGTCTTCAGCTGAGGTTTACAAGTGTTTACAAGTGTAGGAAGACAACAACATACCTATTGGCCAAAACTAGGTTGCCTTTTGATAGCAAGAGGGTTAGTTCTGGAGTTAAACGTCTAAGAGGCCTATTGGCCCAAACTAGGTTGCCTTTGGATAGCAAGAGGATTAGTTTTGAAGTAGAACGTCTGAGGGAGCTTTGTGTGCCATTACTTTTTTTTTATAACAGGACATGAAACGTTTAGCTATTTACCGGCGATTTATGTAGAACTTAGCGAGCCGCGACTTGAATGTTTCGACTGTATTGCTGTTTACAACCTCTGCTGGAAGTTTGTTCCTTTCTTCAACAACTCAATACATGAAGAAATTGTGCGCGATGTCGAGTGAAAAACGTTTCCCAACAATTTTGTATCCAATGTTCCTAGTCACTCCGTTTGTATCTAGAGTGAAAAAGCTTGCTTGTTGGATGTTTTCCTTACCCTTCATAATCTTCTACACTTCTATCATGTTGCCTCTGACTCGACGTTTCTCTAGCAAATAAAGATTGGGTTCACAAAGCCTGTCTTCATACAATTTATTCCGCAGCAAGGGGATGAGTTTGGTAGCTCTATGTTGAACTTTCTCAAGTTTAACAACTTCTTTTTTAAGGAGTGGAGACCAGAATTGAACGGCATACTCAAGATGCGGTCTAATAAATGCACTAAATAACTTGAGCATACTGTGCTGGTTTTTGTACAAGATAGTGCAGGGAATCATACCTAGCATTTTGTTGCCTTTCTTGGCAGCTTTGTTACATTGCTTGCTGCATATCAAGTTGTTACTAATGATGACACCTAAATCTATCTCTTCGGTGATGGAAATTAGTTTTTTTCATGACATTGAATATTCATGTTTGGGGTATGAAGACCTAAATGCATAACTTTCCATTTGTCGACATAAAATTTCATTTGCAACTTTTCTGACCAATCAACAATTTTGTTCAAGTCTGGTTGGATCTGCTGACACTCTAGTTCAGTTTGCACTTTTCCTCCAACCTTAGTATTGTCTGCAAACTTGCTAATATTTGAGAGTACATTGCTATCAAGATCCTCAATGAAATTATGAAGAGAACAGGCCCTAACACAGATCCTTGAGGCACGCCGCTTGTAACATTACCCCAGGGAGAGGAAGCTCTGTTAAGTACAACTTGCTGCAGTCTGACCATAAGCCAGTATTTTATCCAGTTGTTAAGCTTGCTTCGAATACCGATGCTATGCAATTTACTAATTAGGGGCTTGTTGGGGACTTCATCAAAGGCCTTTTGAAAGTCAAGGTAAATGATATCGATTGGAGATTTTGTGTCGTGGATTACGATTATATTTCTAAAAAAAGAGTAGCAGATTTTCAAGATAGGAACAATTGTGTCTAAAGCCATGCTGGGGGTCGCCAATCAATTTGTTTGTTCGAAGAACTCTGTAATTTTATGTGATCAAACTTTCAATCAACTTGCCAATGACTGAGTTGAGACTAATTGGACGGTAGTTGTCCGGACACTTAATGTCTCCTCTTTTAAAAATTGGGGTAACATTGGCCTTTTTCCATTAAGAAGGGCAGGTGCCATTTGTGAGATATTGGGTGAAAATATTTGATAAATGTTCAGCGATTTCGTTTCCAGTCTCTTTTAGAATTCTAGGATGGATTTGGTCTGGACCTGGAGATTTGATGACTTTCAATTTATCTATATATTTAATAACTTTGGTGGGGTAAAGTTCACTGTGATGAGGGCTTCAATTCGTTTTGCCGCTATGATATCCTCAGGATTAGGAATATCCTGATTCTCTAACGTAATACCATTATAGTTCCATCTCAAATACTGCGCCGCCACCCCGAATGATATTGTATTTACTGTACATAGTTAGCTAGCTGCTCTCTTTTGTTCTTAGTTTTATTGTACATATCATCACTGAGGAATATTTTCTCTTAATTCTATAGTCTGCATCACTCTACTCTCCAATTGGCTGGTCACTGCAAGGCGTCATTACATGGCGCGATTTACATAAGGGTAACGATAGCCGCATTGGGCAAGGCTCAACATCTTAAATGCACCCGTGACGTCAACATTATTGGTTCAACTTCCATATCCTGACCCTAATACTTTAGCTACCTTTTGTAATATATCAAGGTACGTGCGGTGCCCCGACTATCGTCAAAGTCAGCTGTGCGATGGTCACGGAGCGTCAAACTCGTGCTACCTTTCCTTTGCTTTGAATCATTTTTCTTACAGATTGCCTGGATAACCTCATCTATCCAACTTGAATCGAATTTTTGATTTTATTTCGATATTTTCATGCTCAAACACAGATGTGAGGTAGAGTTAGTAAATTGGCTTCCGCCTTACTTTACTCAAAGCGTAATTGATTTCTCTAACAGTTTATTGCCATTCCTGTTTGGTCCCCTCTCAATAGTTATTAAACTATTTATATTTGTAAGCCAGTAAATATAAGATTGTATCTAACAGGTTTGGCCTTGTACAGATACAGACACTAGGCCGCATCCCCCAGAAAGGGGGGTGGCCGACGGCAAGGCGCACCTCACACCCTCATACGCTCACACTCGCGCAACTTGGCCCTCTTGTGCTAATAGGGCCGGCCGGTAGCCCCTCAACTTACACTCAGCGTCCCGGGTGCAGCCCGAGAAACAGTCGTCAGCAGCAGGGCCCGACAGTTTTCACTGGTTTACCACCGCCGTGTCATAATGGCCGGGCCCCCCCCCCCATCCACGATCATCCCGACAGCGGGATGCCAAGGGCGGGAAAGCACATCAGAGCAGCGTCAAAATCAACTATTCTTCACTCACGCATGTTCATTGCTAGCTCTCTCGCCACCTCCACATTCATGTCTCTCCTTCCCAACGCCTGCTTCAGACCATCCATCCACCCAAACTTCGGTCTACCTCTAGGCCAGCGACCACTCGCCTCCACATTAATCACCCTTTTCACCAATCCCCCTTCATCCATCCTCTCCATGTGCCCGAACCATCTCAGTACACGCGAATCCACTCTGTTCTCCAACTTCTTCACCATCCCTGTTCAGATTCGATCCACTTCGTTGGTGATCCGGTCTCTCAGCGTTATTCCAGCCATGCTCCTCAAACACTTCATCTCGAAAACATTCAACCTTCTTCTCTCCTCTGCTCTCACCCCCCATGTCTCAGCTCCGTAGAGTACAGTTGGGACAACAACACCCTCATACAGCCCTCTCTTTGCTTCCATCCCCAACGTCCTACAGCTCATTACACTCTTTAGTGCACCTAACACTTTAAATCCCTCTTTCACTTGCGCCTTCGCTTCAGTTTCCACTAGTTTAGTTTTCTCCACATGGGAGCCCAGTTACTTAAAACACTGAACTTCCTCCAAGAGCTCTCCATTTAGGGTGACACTAATTTTGCTAGCATCGACAGTCCTCGAGCATCTCATTACTTTACTCTTACCCACGTTCACTTGAAGCTTCCTCCTCTCACACACTACCAAACTCAGACACTAGCCTACATAGCTTCTCCTCCGAATCTGCAACCAGGGCCATATCATCAGCAAATAGCAACTAGCTCAACTGCCAACTCCACCCATTTGCTTCCAACAGTTCCAAGCCACAACCCAGCACACTCGCGTTCACCTCCCTGACCACTCCATCCATATAGAAATTGAACAGCCAGGGAGACATCACGAAGCCTTGTCTCAGTCCCACTTTCACTGTGAACCAATCACTCACCTTGCTCCCCACTCTGACACATGCTCGGCTGTCAGCATAGAAACTCTGCATTGCTTTCAACAGATGTCCCCCCACTCCATACAACCGCAACACCCTCAACAGCGCTTATCTGTCAATTCTGTCGTATGCCTTCTCCAGATCCATGAAGGCCCAGAACACATCCTTTCTATTGGCAAGGTACTTCTCACATACCTGTCTCACTGCAAAAATCTGATCCTACACCCTCTACCACTCCTAAAGCCACACTGATCCTCTCCAATTGCGCAGTCCGTACTGTCTAATCCTTTTGATCCGCACTCTCTCGTACAACTTACCAACACATAACAGACTGATACCTCTCGAGTTGCAGCATTAATTTTCATCTCCTTTGCCCTAACATAGCAGAACAATGCAGGCACAGCGTTACTCACTTGGTACCACGCCTGCCGCAAAACACAACTTCAGTAACCTCACCAACCATTTGACAATAGTTACTCCACCCTTCTTCAGGCATTCGGTCGCAACTTCATTCAAATCAGGGGCTTTCCCTGCTTTCATCACGTCTACCGCCTCCCGTACCTCTTTCCTGGTAATGTCCGCAATGAGTCTCCCATAACTGGCATCCGAGCACTACCACCCACAGCAACAATGTCAGCCTCTTGTCATCCTCAACATTCAACAACTCTGTGTAGGCCTCCAACACATTTCCATGCTCTGAAAGGCATACGACAGGATTGACAGGAAAGCGCTGTGGAGGGTGTTGCGATTGTATGGAGTGGGCGGACATCTGTTGAAAGCGGTGCAGAGTTTCTATGTTGACAGCGGAGTATGTGTCTGAGTGGGGAGAGAGGTGAGTGATTGGCTCACAGTGAAAGTGGGACTGAGACAAGGCTGCGTGATGTCTCCCTGGCTGTTCAACCTCTATATGGATAGAATGGTCAGGGAGGTGAAAGCGAGTGTGCTGGGTCGTGGCTTGGAACTGTTGGAAGCAAATGGGCGGAGTTGGCATTTAAGCCAGTTGCAATTTGCTGATGATACGGCCCTGGTTGCAGATTCGGAGGAGCAGCTATGTAGGCTTGTGTCTGAGTTTGGTAGAGTGTATGAGAGGAGGAAGCTTCTAGTGAACGTCGGTAGGAGTAAAGTAATGAGATGCTCAAGGAACGTCAATGCGAGCAAAATTAGTGTCACCCTAAATGGAGAGCTCATGGAGGAAGTTCAGTGTTTCAAGTATCTGGGCTCCCATGTGGAGTTGACTGAACAAGTTGAAGCTGAAATGAAGGAGGTATGTAAAGTGTTGGGTGCACTTAAGAGTGTAATGAGCTGTAGGACGTTGGGGATGGAAGCAAAGAGAAGGCTGTATGAGGGTGTTGTTGTCCCAACTGTGCTCTATGGAGCTGAGGCTTGTGGGGTGAGAGCAGAGGAGAGAAGAAGGTTGAATGTATTTGAGATGAAATGTTTGAGGAGCACGACTGGAGTAACGCTGAGAGACCGGATCATTAACAGCGTGGTTCAAAACAGAACAGGGATGGTGAAGAAGTTGGAGGACAGAGTGGATTTGCGTGTTCTGAGATGGTTCGGGCACATGGAGAGGATGGATGAAGGGAGATTGGTGAAAAGGGTGATGAATGCTGAGGCGAGTGGTCGCAGGCCTAGAGGTAGACCAAAGTTTGGGTGGATGGATGGTTTGAAGCAGGCGTTGAGAAGGAGAGACATGAATGTGGAGGTGGCGAGAGAGCGTGCAATGAACAGGCATGAGTGGAGAATGGTTGTAAATGGTTGATTTTGAAGCTGCTCTGATGTACTTTCCCGCCCTTGGCACCCTGCGGTCGGGATGGTCGTGGGTGTGGGGTGTGAGGGGGGGGGCCGACTATTATGACGCGGCGGGGGTAAACCAGTGAAAACAGTTGGGCCCTGCTGCTGATGACGGATCTTCGGACTGCACTCGTGACCCAGACTGTATGTTGAGGTGGTACCGGACGGACCCTTGAGTACAAAAGGGCTTAGTTGTGCGAGTGTGAGCGTATAAGGGTGAGAGGTGCGCCTTGCCGTCGGCCACCCCCCTTTCTGGGGGATGCGGCCTAGTGTCTGTATGTATCTGCATCTAACGTAAATACAGAGCAAAAGTATTCATCAAGTAGCACAATCATTTTGGTGTCGTCCCTTTCTAGCTCACCAACATTGTTCTTGAGAGGACCTATTACAGATTTTAATTTTTTTTTTGCTCGAAATATAACTAAAAAAAATGGTTCCGGATCAGTTTTAGCATTGGCAGCAATTTCATTTTCATTATCTTTCTTCTTACACTTCAGGACCCTCTTTAGATCTTGTCTGCTAATTTTGTATTCATTTTCAGCTACGTCGTCATGTGGATGTCTGCTTTGTTGAATGCTTTGCTTTCTTTCGTGAATGAAGGCGCTGTAATTCTCCTTTCCAGTACTTGGCCTGATAGGCTGCTGTTTGCCTGTTTTTGCGTGGGATATGCTCATGTCCGTCTTGGCGCTGTCCGTCTTGGAGAGGCTGGCATTCTTTGCTGTTGGGATCCTGGTCTTTGTCACTCAAGATGGGATGCTGGCCTCTCATGAAAACATTTTGTTCCTTCCCCTCATCAGACCCTCAGTTCACACCAGTGGCCAGAGTGGCTCACTCTTGATGGCCTCTCGGCCAGCTTTACCAATTTCAAAGTGATATTTTCACAACCAAATTTGAGGCCAGCAAACGTGTGGTTTAAGGTTCCAGTACAAATATGAGACCAGCCTGTGCTGTCTAAGGGTTCCAGTTATTAATTGGACAGGGAACCAACCAAGGCGCTTTCCGTTATTCTTACTCCATATTTTTGTCTATTTAGGTCACATGGTGTTTCCATTTGATTCTCAAGTGATGTCGTTTGCCGATCCTCTTCTTATGCTCAATGTGACTGTCTCTTCTTGTAATATTTTTTACTTCAGTACCACCTACTTGTTATCAAAGTATAAAATGTTACAAGAGAAGTCCACAGCAAGCATAGGAAGAGGTCCAATTAATCAAGTAACTAAAAAACAAATAGAAACACCAAACTTGGGACCTAACCAAACAAAACATGAATCAAGACGTATGTTTTGCCACCTTCACTGAAATGCATTCCATCACACTGGAATAATGCAGGACTTCCTTTAAAAACAGGTCTGCATTTACACAGCATAGTCCTTGTTAGTGTTTTTTTTCCATAGCATGAGTTGTGTACTTGATCCTGTCTTGAATCTTTATGGTGTCCAGCCTAGGTAAAATGTTTGTAACTTTTGCTTACTTATGGCGAGGTTGCTGATCGGGTAGATGAAGGAATGGTTGTTGATGTGGTCTTTTTGGATTTCTCAAAAGCGTTCGATGTGGTCAGTCACTCTGTTTTGTTGGACAAACTGAGATGTGTGGGTATTCCGGATGGACTGTTAGATTGGATTCGAAATTTTCTGATGGGAAGGCGAATGTGTGTTTCTGTGGGGGGAGTTGTCAGCGACTTCCGAGAGGTGACAAGTGGTGTGCCCCAGGGTTCTGTGCTGGGTCCGCTCTTGTTCCTGCTATATGTCAATCATGTTGCAGCGGGTGTGGCTTGTGAGTGGAAGGCTTTTGCTGACGACTTCAAACTTTATTTGA
>SDVV010002680.1:0-22544 GCA_016164225.1 Gammarus roeselii
TATATACATGTATCTATATATATAAGCTCAATCATCTGATATTGTAAGAATAAATGTCTGCTAATGTTTTAGAACGTTATCGAACCGTTCCATCCCAACACATAGGTCGTCGCCCGTCAAGAGGGTAGTGCCAAGTAGTGTGCTCCGACGTCTTTAACCATCTAAACACGGTCCGAAGAGACTAACGTTAGTGAAAGTGGGACCCAACAGAAGATAAACAAATTTCCTGCAATTTTTTGTATTTGGACTGAAGGTTTTGTTAAACACAGTTTGTGAAGAGTGATTTCAAGTGAGCCGGCCAGAGTGGCCTCATTGTGCCATGCCTTGCCAATCGAGGCTTACGCCCAATGTTGGCATAGGGCGGGTCTCTACCCACTCACACCCCCACCCTCTACCCCCCCATCCCTCGGCAGAAACAATAGGCCTCTTGATACCCTGTTAAAGTGCATTTATTCTAGTTCAGCTCAACGTGTGAACTGGTACCGAATTATTTTGTTAAAGAACAAATCCGTGGTACTCTCGTCTTTCAGCATTTCAGCATCTGGCAACTCTGCGCGGTTGGTATTACATTGATATTCTCGCGTTTGTGCTTCATTATGGTCCTGTGGGAACACTATTATGTGCTCTTCGTAGATTTTAAAGACGGTTTTCTTGTCGACTCCGTTAACCTAGAAACTTGAGTGGTTCCATAAGCCTCCTTCGACTTAGTTCGGCGCATGATCGGGCAGGTACACCACCAGCTTCTTGTGAAGCCTGACCCATCATTCTCTGCCCGCTCGTGACCGTTCGGCTGCGTTAACTTACGCACGCTCAGTGACTAAAACTTTGTTCCGATTGGTCAGTTTATTGCTCACCAAGGCGGTGTGCAGCGGTCCTACATGTAGTACCCCTCCTTCCGTAGCTCACTACCGTCCTCTCCCGTAGCTTTGAAATCGGGCCGCCTACACCCATTTGAGGAATTCGTGCAAGAAAAAAAAACGTGGATCATCTACTTCGACCTGCTTGAGGAGCGGTTCATCTGCTTTGACCTTTTCAGCATCCTGGCAGCCAAACAGTGGGGCACACGTTCATTGCAGCTACTGTTTTGTGCCATAATGACGGTCCACACATTTAAGTTTTCCCATCGCTGATATTCTTTACTTTTTTTATTTACTGTAGCTGTTTAGCTCAGTATATTACAGGTCATTTAGTTAGTTACATTTATCGGTGATTTATTTCCCTGTGCCACGTACATTTTCATCACAAGTTACTCCTTTCATCATTCAATTATAAAGTGTGGTTGTTGTTCACTTCTTTGGGCCCTTACGACTATTTCAAGGTGTGGTTGTTGTTCACTTCTCTGGTTATGTTATAGTTTATTTTATGTTATGTTATAGTTGATTTTATTTAGCCTGATTCTATTTGCCAACTAGCTACATGTTATGTTCTGCCAACTAGCTACATGTTATGTTATGTTATGTTATAGTTGATATTGTTTAGCCTGATTGTATTTGCCAACTAGCTACATTTATGTGTATTAGCTTACATCTATGTGTTCATTTAATTTTATTCTCAGGCTCACGATTATTTTATCGATCATTTTCTTTGGGACAATTATGTTAGTTGATTTTATTTAGCCTGATTCTATTTGCCAACTAGCTACATGTTATGTTATGCCAACTAGCTACATGTTATGTTGTGTTATGTTATAGTTGATTTTATTTAGTCTGATTATATTTGCCAACTAGCTACATTTATGTATTTTAGATTACCTCTATGTGTTCATTTACTTTGATTCGCATTTTCTTTGGGATAATTTATTAAGGTTATTTATCAGGTCGATTATTTTTTCTTATTAACTTGTGTTCATGTCTTTGTAGATTTTTTATGCGCTTATTAGGATTTATCGTGTGCCCTCGTGATTATTTTGTGTAATTTGTGTTTGTCATATATTGATTTATTCTTTCATCTGTTACCCATATTTCGCCAAAACCAAGGCTATCATCTTTTTCCCGGGTACTTCTAGGTTATTTCTGGAGGCCATTTGCTGAGGCAAATTTTGTTCATATACTTTTATTCCTACGCTCACGATTATTTTCTTGAGCATTTTCTTTTAGGACAATTTAGGGAAGTTATTTTTCAGTTTACTTTGATTTTCCTATTAACTCCAATTCATGTTTTTGTAGATTACTTTTATGCACTTATTAGTCTTTATTCTTGTGTTCTCATGATTATTTTCTCATATTTTAATTTACTCTTTCGGCTATTGCCCATATTCAGTCACAACCAAGGTTGCCATATTTTTCCCGGTTACTTCTAGGCTAATTTGGAGGCCACCTGCGTTAGTAAAGTTTGTTCATTTACTTTTGATCTCACCCTCACGATTATCTTATTGAACATTTTGTTAGGACAATTTATCCAGGTTATTGTTCAGTTTGCCTCACTTTCCTTTTACTAAGTAGTCCTGAGCTCTCTTGATTGGATTTTTTTGAACAATTCGTACGGGACATTATTAATTTACTCCCTCAGCTATTACCCATACTTAGTCAAAACCAAGGTTGTATTTTCTTTCGGTTACTTCTAGGTTACTTTTGGTTCCCTTCTGCAATGTAAATTTTCGCAGTCTTAGTATGTAGCTGCCCATAGCGAAAAAAAAATTTGCTAACGAAAAATAACAATATTCTTGATGACGACACAGGTAGGAAAACCTATTTTTTATTCACAGCGGGCTAGATAACGATTATAGGATAACCGAAGAAGCAAGTCGCTCAGCTAAATGTAACTGATCACTTATGACTTATCACGTTTTTGAGAGCCAAGTACTACTTTCCATTCCCCTCACTGCTACATGTCAGTATAATCTCATAAAAAATTCGTTAGCACATCATGGGATTGTCAGGTAATATTTTATTTCGAAAAGTTTTGTATTACAGTCTTTACAATTCTGACCGCAGGTGATTATTTTTAAGTGAATCGAATTGTTTAAACCTTTTTCAGTATAGCGTTTTTATTTTAATAGGTTGTTTTTGCTTGGTCTTAATGAGTCCAACAGTCTCTCGTCGATGTTAAATTTCACCGATAAATTACACCGCCTTCCTCGCGATGACTGACAATTTGGGTCGCTGCTGCCGTTGCACTGTAGGCACGTGTATTTCTATCAGTTGCAGCTGTTATAGTGCTAGAGCCTCTAGCGGCGTTCGTTTCTGCTCCTCGATCTGTGCAAACCGACCAGGCCGCGCATGCCATAACCAGCCAGACCAGCTATGCGCAGCTGAACCGGAGAGTCACGAGGTCGCAAAGTGGGGGAACTGCAGTATCTCCTGTGTGCTTTCGGCGGGATGCAAACATCGTCACGCCACCAGGAGCTGTCGGTGCGGACTCTCTTGCCTCGGTTGAGAGCACGGGAGGGAGCGCTGAAAGGGATGTCGCCCCAGCCGACAGTGCTACAGATTTGCCTCCCGTCTTAAACCAAACAGGCTCACGAGCTCTGTCTACCGGTTTGGAGACCGCGGCAGAAGCAGCGGCCTCCTACGCACCGTTACGGGCCGTTAAGTCCACCCTTCCCTCATTGGCACCTCAAATACTGCTATACCAACAGCCTCCACTTCAGCTCAATTGGGTTCTTTTATTGAGCCAGCTAGCAAAATAGATCCAGATAATTACAAAAACTATTGTCATGAATGCAGGAGCACTAATACCAGAAAGAAAAACTTGATTTCATGTTCCATCTGCCGCAAATATTATCATTTTTCATGCGTAAAAATGAACGCTCTGAAAGCCAGAAACGCCGAGTTCTAGCATTGTGCTCGCTGTAGTGGTGCCCTGACGACCCAACCTTCAGAATCATCAAGCGAGCAAGGTTCTATTGATTTCCACACCTACATTGGCAAGTGTGCGCTACATCAGGGTTTTAAACAAGATCCCGAAATGAGTGACCATTCTAGTGGCAGAAGTCTTTGATTCCCTCATAAGTGTCTTCAGTCGAAAACGAACTCCCCTCGCATGAAACAAGCTCATGGCACTCAGCTTTTGGGGTCTACGGTATCCCAACACCAACTTTTCCGACGCTAAGCAGCCTATGCTAACTTCACGTGTACGTCTCCAAGGATCAAGTCGATCAAGCCACCGCTACTACTGTCACAAAACTCAGACGATAAATTGAAGGCAACAGTAAATGCGAAGTTTGCTGATTTCGACCTTCGAGGGGCTGTTTGGGTAGCTTCTTCAAGCGAGTCACTAGCACCATTCTGCCCAGAAGCTTTCCAAGATTTGCGCGTTAAACATCCGGACCGCCTGGTGGATATCTCACTACCAGCACCTCCTGACGATGATCTTGCATCTCCGGTTATTGCTACCGTCGACGAAGTCATAGAGCCAATAAAGACTTTTCCACGTGGTTCTGGTGCCGGTCCGAATGACCTCAGACTCGGTCACCTTGAGTTACACCTGAAGAAAAACGCTGGCGGTGACGGAGTACGTCTTGCATCATCTCTCGTAGAATTTGTCAACACGACATTTCATAGTGAAATCCCTCCTTTTGCCAGAAAGGTCTTTTATGGTGCCTCACTTTGAGCCCTTTTGAATAAACACGGCGGTATCCGACCCATTGCCGTCGGCAACACCCTCCGGCGATTAGCCACATAGGTTGGTTGTGCCCCGTTAGCTTATCGTTTGGGCAGTCAATAGCGTCTGGATCAATTATGATTTGCCAACATAGAAGGTTACAAAGAGGCTGTGCATGCCACGCTCCGTTACATTGCAAACGCCAGTGGAGTATATGATCCCTAAACGCAATTCGAAGCAGTTTTATCGGCGGGCGTATGGATGGGCGACCATGGGGCGACCATAGATGGTGGGTAGGAGGAGAGCGAGGCAGTTTTATCGGCGGCCGTATGGAGGGGCGACCATGGGGCGACCATGAGGGTCGGAACCAATTTTGACCGGATTAGTGAAGGAATAAGATAAGGATAAATAAAGTAATTTTTGGTGGGGTTGGGGTTGGCCGGAGTCAGCAGCGGAAGGCGGGCGACGCGACCGGAACTGGTTTTGGCGCATGAGTCGACTAACGGGCAGGGGGGCGGAACGAGCGGATGGAAGGTCAGCTTATATATGTTGATAGTTTGTTGAATGGTCAAATATATAGAACGTTTACATATAGGTATTTGCATTTCAATGCTGGGCATACTGTATTGCAATTCCATTGAATGTCAAGTTGCATATGTGCATTTTCAATGCTAGTCCTCTGAATGCTTAGGGGTGTTGATAACATACATTTATAAAGCTATTTTTCTTGATAATAAATCTAACAGTCACATAATAATTTACATGCAGTATTATAGATTAAAAATCCCACACTTTCCGGACACGTTCACGATGATTTTTTTCAACCGTGGTATCATTTCTATGTCGTTCGCTATTGATCAATTTACACGTGGCAGATTCAATTAGTTTAATGTTATTTTTCTACGATTGTATTGTCAGTACCTTTGTGCTCTGTTTTGCTCACTCCTGCAGTAACTCCTTCTTTCGTTTTTTTCTGTTTTGAGCTATCGCACACATAGAAAAAGATACAAAATAAACAGATGACTAAAACATTCCTTCAAAAGGAGAAAGAACCCGAGAATTTTAGTATGTGTATTTCAGATTTGTATGTTCTCTGTGGAGTTTTCATCTTCAATGCAATCTGGTGCTTATTTTATACAATATCGAAATATTAGGATATATTACGTTTGTATCTGCAGTACAGAACATTATTTCAGGTATAATTTAGTTACGTATTGTATATTTTTAGTGTTTTATAAATCTTTTTACATCCTGGTACAATATTTGACGTGAATATCATAGATATAGAAGATTCCATTTGTTACAAACTTGGTCTTGTTGATACTTTATTGTATATTCAGTGTACGAACATATTTCAATGTTTTGGAGGAGTTAGAGTGTCTCCTAGGTAAAAGCTCGTTGTGTTATGTTTATTTGTATGAGTTGACCGATTTACTATGATGGATACCCTAGTGTATTACAATTTTTAATATCGGTTAGGTCAGAGTAGAGAATCTTTTTTAGTTTTTTTTTTTATAGATATTGTTGTATGATTTTCTACCACGAAAATCATAAGAATCAATGTTTAAGAGGTGTAAATACGTACTGCATCTTAGTGGAATTTCGTCATTGATCACTTGCATGTGTGTAGTTTAACGTTTGAGTAGACGATTTACTGGATGGATGGGTCCTGGTGTAGAGGCGGCTTACACTCTTTGGGGGTCATTTGGAGTTCATCCAAATTCAATGTGATTTTGTAAGTACTTGTGGATGTCGGTCTTAAGTTCCGTGTGTTTGTCAGATAGGTTATCCGACAAGCTGCTGATCGTTTTAGTGATTTACTTAGGTCGTCAGTGAACAGAAGCCCAGCTTTTATGACCACACACACTCTATGTGACTCATGTCAGGCCCATTCTTGACCACTGTACCTGTTTATAGATTCTTGGTTATGTCCAGGATGTGACTTTGCTCGACGTTGTTCAGAGACGATGGATTAAACAGATGCATGGTATGTCTGAGGTATTGTACCGTGACTGGTTGTTACCTTTAAATTTGTTATATATCAGTGGTAGATTGCTGAGAAGTGACCTAGTAAAGCATTGTAGAGTTCATTGTTTTGACACAGTGGGCTTCGATTTTGTCCTTTTATGGATATTATTTCTTAGTAAGGTTAAGGAATTCTTCCAGATTGAACGGATACCGTAACATTATTATTTGTTATGCGTAAACTCAGTGTTAAATTTTAGATATTTTTGGTATGACTGTTATGCTGTTATGCTATCAGTATACGATCTTAGTCATGAACAAGATCACGTGGGTTATTGGAGTAGGATTTATCATCTGGGTGTGGTAGGATACACCGTATATAATCGGTAATAATTGTCGGTTAGGGTAGATTTGAGAATCTTACTTAGTTATTTTATAGTTGTTGTTGCATGTTATGATTGTTTATCATAAGAATATATCTCTATTTCATATAAATTCGCCTAATTTCATGGAAGGTTGGGTATGTAATACGCTTAATTGGATGTAATGATCCAAAATATTGATATGTTTTACCACTCGACACTGGATTTGGGTTCGGTTCCATGTCGTCTTGGAGAGCAAATCTACTGGATTTGTGTAGAGTGTTAGTGTTGAAAATTTTCAATGATTTAAAGTACATCTCAATTATGTTATCCGCTCGCATGTCTTTACTAGATGCTTATTCCCGCATGTCATACTATTATAAATGTTTGTGATCCGTTTGCACTTTATACTCTTAGAACTTTTTCATTAATTCAGGCTTTGTTATGAGATTGCGTTCCAATTCAGAATATCTGACTTATTCGACCATTCACAATATCCACTCTAGCATTTTTCACTTTAGGTTTGTAATGAAGAGGGGCCGTAAACCTAACCCATCCTAACCTATCTTAACCTATTTCCCCTCCCCCCCCCCGTTTTCAATGTTAAGTATTGATTTAAGCTTTATTCATATCAAGCCTATCCACTTGACTCAGTAGTTTTACCAATCTGTAGCAATTTGTGTGCCTACATATTTATATATATATTTTTAACTTTACTTGTTACAAGTCCAGTAATATCGATAATTTCAAGTAATGTTAGGTGATCGCTTGTTAGTAGACTGTTCCCCTTCGTACACTTTTTAGACAGACGGATACTTTTGGGAGTAGTGTATGCAACACTTCCAATCCTAACCTTGTAACCAAAACTTTGTTTTAGTCTTCAGCGAGCTTTTTCTCGTCGCGATTTTTTTTATTATAGTTGAATATTTAGGACATCAAATATTTTCAGTTTTTTTTTCTACTGGCGCCAACATTCCCGTTCACTATATTCCCGCAGTGTTCCGAAATATACATAATTCTCATAGTACTCAAGCGTTCTAGACATGATTCTCTCTCTTCATGTTTCATTACCAACGATTTTGAATCAAAGTCACATATACAATTCATTTTATTGTACAATTTTACACATCTTATACTTGATATCGTTGTATTACCCCATTTGATAATTCTGTTTCCGTCAACTTTAGCATGTTTTGCTTCACATGACATCTCCTCGGTATCACTATCACACGTTCCAATGTCACTGGTACTGGTGTCAATTTCACTTAAAGTATCCTACATTTTTCTCATATTTTCATTACATTCAACATCGTTTTAGGTTTGGGTGTACTTCCCCATTTCACCCAATCTTTTTACGTCCTAAGTTTGGATGTTAGAGGTAAAGCACTTTCTTTTCTGCTCGCATCCTGCTGAGCACTGTCTATCTCATTATTTCGGCAACTCAGGTCCGGTTTATAATGCCCGATCAATACGCCCTTTTCGTCCTATGAGCTTGTATTTTCTCGTAAATGTTTAAGATTATCATATTCAAAATAATTCTGACCTTTGAGATGTTGCCTAAACTCGAACGTGGATCTTGATTTGCTTAGTTTTATCTCCGCACTGCAAATAACACATACCCCCGTATTATCCTTTCTGGTAAAATATTTCCATATCAAACTTGGCGACATCCTTGTACAACAAAAGCAGACCGGTAACTAATTGAGAATAAATCTGATTCTAATGTTATATATACTTTAAAATGAACACACAGGATTGATGCCGGCATATGCCGTTATAATGCAGGTGTATACACGGTTGATGCCGGCATATGCCGGCGTAATGTATACGTATTCACGGCTGATGTCGGCATATGCCGGGCTAATAAAGGCGTATACATGGTTGATGCCGGCACAATGTAGACACACACACATTCTGTATGCATATACAGGATCGGTTAACATCTAAGGCATTTTACCTCTTTGGAACAAAGTCCCTTGTTTTTTTTGTTTTAAGATATTTAATGTGGATCAGCTTTACGTCATGTTAGGTTAAAAGATCTAGTCATCCTAGCCTAACCATCTTAACCAAGAGGGATGTGTCTTCGTTCGAGATTTCCCGCTTACGTATGATATTTATCAATCGATTTATGAAATATTCCTATCAAATCCCTTCACATGGCTCTATTTTATGTAACTTTTTTTAATATCACACACAATGTAGACACATACACACATTTGTATGCATCTACGGGGGCGGTTAACATCTGTAGCATTTTACCTCCGATCTGTGATTTTTCCATTAGAACAACATCCCTACTTGTGTTACGAGTTATTTAATGTGGATCAGCTTCCCGGCATGTTAAGTTGAAAGAACTAATCATCCTAATCTAACATTGCTATAAACCTATTTTGGGGGTGGATGTTCTAAATATGTTAACGATTGGTAGAATATAAATCAGAGTCCGATTTAATCTTGCTCAGTCAAGATTGTGATTAATTTGTGGAAGGATGGGGTTACAGCTTGAGACGTCGTTGGTTCGAAAGTAGTGGGGTAACCGGGTTTGTAATCTGTGCAAAAAATTAATAACATTGAATAAACATAAATCCACGAATAATGTGTGGCGACACTCGAAACGAAGTCATCGTCAGGAATATGAAAATTATAGGAAAAAGAAGGCAAATCAGCCGTGCAAGTCGTCAAAGGATATAGTATCAGGAGATATTTAAGTAAATGTGTTAGACCTATTATGAGACGAAGTGTTCGTTTGTGTGAAACTGGATACAAAATTAAATATTTATAACATTCAAACCATCTGAGATCGAAAATCTGGTCTCTTTGCTAACTAATATGGGTCGAGAGTGACCACGAAGTAGAAAGAATTAGGTAAAGTTTTATAAAGAACCGTGTGTAGGGGTTCACATGTATATATCAATGACTGAATACCATACATAAGGTTAAGCTGGGTTGGGTTTTTGATGGGTGTGAATAACATGTAAAAGTGATGTAGAATTGCGTCAAATAAAAAATAAAAAATCATATGAAAAATAGCTATAGCAATCATATAACGACGTAATTACCTATGAAAACGGATGAAATTTGCTAGATAAAAATTGGAAGTGTGTATCAACACTGCAAAGGATAGATCAAAATGTAGAGTCAAGTGGATATATTTGTTATGCATTAATCCTTAAACACTGAAAATCATAGGCACATGAAAAGTAGAGCGATAATACATAATTATAGGATACAATAGGTTAGGTTAGGTTAGGATGATAAGTTCTTTAACCTAGCATGCCGTGAAGCTGATCCACATTAATTATCTTGTAACGCAAGTAGGGATGTTGTTCTAATGGAAAAATCGCAGATTGGAAGTAAAATGCTACAGATGTTAACCGCCCCCGTACATGCATACAAATGTGTGTATGTGTCTACATTGTATGTGATATTTAAAAAAAACTACGTAAAATAGAGCCATGTGGAGGGATTTGATATGAATATATCATAAGTCGATGAATAAATATCATACGTAAGCAGGAAATCTCGAACATTGACAGATAATTATTGGTTAGGTTAGGATGACTAGATCTTTTAACCTAACATGACGTAAAGCTGATCCACATTAAATATCTTGTTTCAAATAAAAACAAGGGACTTTGTTCTGAAGAGGTAAAATGCCTTAGATGTTAACCGATCCTGTATATGCATACAAAATGTGTGTGTGTCTACATTGAGCCCGGCATATGCCGGCATATGCCGACATCAACCGTGAATACGCCTACATTATAGAGGCATCAACCGCGTATACGCCTACATAATAACGGCATACGCCGGCATCAACCCTGTATGTTCATGGTAATGTATACATAAAATTGTAATCAGATTTATTCTCAATTAGTTAACGGTCTGCTTTTGCTGTAGAAGGATGTCGCCAAGTTTGATATGGAAATATTTTACCAGAAAGGATAATACGGGGGTATGTGTTATTTGCAGTGCGGAGATAAAACTAAGCAAATCAAGATCCACGTTCGGGTTTTGGCAACATCTCAAAGGCCAGCATTATCTTGAATATGATAATCTTGAACATTTACGAGAAAATACAAGCTCAAAGGACGAAAAGGGCGTATTGATCGAACATAATGAACCGGACCTGAGTTATCGAAATAATGAGATAGACAGTGCTCAGCAAGATGAGAGCAGAAAAGAAAGTGCTTTACCTCTAACATCCAAACGTAGGACGTATAAATATTGGGTGAAACTGGGGAGTACACCCAAACCTTAAACGTTATTGAATATAATGAAAATATGAGAAAAAGGAGGGATACTCTAAGTGAAATTGACACCAGTACCAGTGATATTGCAACGTAAGATAGTGATAACGAGGAGATGTCATGTGAAGAAAAACCTGCTAAAGTTGCAGGAAACCGAATTATCAAATGGGGTAATACAACGATATCAAGTAAAGAAAGTGTAAAATTGCACAATAAAATAAAATGAATATCTGACTTTGTTTCTAAATTGTTGGTAATGAAACATGAAGAGAGAGAATCAAGTCTCAAACGTTTGAGTGCTAGGAGAATTATGTATATTTCGGAACACTGCGGGAATATAGTGAAAATATTCGATGTCATAAACATGCAACTATAATTTAAAAATAGGCGACGAGAAAAAACTCGCTGGAGACTAAAACATAGTTTTGGTTGCAAGGTTAGGATTGAAAGTATTGCATACCCTACTATCAAATGTATCCGTCTATCTAATATGTGTACTATGTACTGCAGTTTACAAACGAGCGATCACATACCTGGGTCATTGAGTCTTGATACGAACTGAGGAGGGGGACTAGCGCGTGTCCATCCCAGTCAGACATTATCATCGGGCGATCGTGTGCTAACTCTCGGTTTTCAGTTTTTACCGTCGGTCAGCTGACGATAAAGGTTTATCGTCGAATAGCATCGAGTATCCGACGATAACAGGAGGCTCGACGATAACCGACCTTAAAGCAAATATGATAATTGACGATTCAAGCATAACCGACGGAAATTGACTATTCATGAATCGACGATATCAGACGGTATTTTAAAAGAACAATGGCATAACAGAACATAATACTGAACACTGTTTCATAGTTTTGTTTGTCTTAAAAAAAATCTAGTATTCCCATTGCAATTGTATCGTTAAATAATTGGCTCTCTATTTTTTTCTCGAACGTTTGTTTAACCACAGAGTGGTCACGACACAGTAGTAATTTTAAAACCCAATTAATGAATACAAGGATAAGAAAATTACGCTATATTTAAGAAGCACATACAGTATATTGCTAACGTCTTTGCTTGATTTAGCATTTCGATGACAGTTTTTACATCAATGAATGAGGTATAAATGAAATTATCATATATCACGTTGCAACTGGGTCATCGATTCACTCCTACCACCAATTTATTATCATCGTTTGCTTTTAATATCATTCGGGAGTACCTTAATCTTCTTCATATCACTTCAGAAAACTGTCATATTCTCCTCTAATATTGCAGTTTTTCCCAGTAATTTACTGTGTGTTATCTTCTAGGAAGACCGATTGTTATTGAAAACATTTCTAATTTTTTTATCTTTGTAGATTGCCAACCGATCCCGGATCGGCGCAAGCCACATCGAAGCCTTTCAATCAATTTAAGGAATCGTCACATTTTGCTAACATCTATAATTCGCATACCTTGGAATTGTTCCAATCAATCCCAATTTCAGTTATATTTCGTGATAAGGGCTGATTCTCAAATATCAATGCAACGTAAATGAAGGTTATATTTCTGACAATTGCAAACTAAACCAAATCTATGAGTACACCCTCTATTTTCATTGAACGCTCAAGTTTTCACTTTAATATTACTCCCCGCCGTACTGAGGAATCATTTTGTCCACGACGTAAATATTTCGGGAAAAGTGAAAAACATAACTTTTCGGAAACAAGTCGACGACAGCACGTTTGTCACTGTACAAGAAGGTGGATTGAAATTCTTTATCTTGAACACTCTTTGAAAATAATTATGTAACCAATCTAATAAATAAAGAAGATTGTCATTATCTGGCTGGTTGTGTATAAAGACTAGTGGAAAAATGGACTATTGATAGTCTTAGCCGTGAGTGAAAATACGCTATTTAGACCTAATGTGTTTACAGTCAAGACATAATTACAAACTTTATTGAACAAATTCATATCATTTGCAGTGTTCTGTTACTTTTGAAATAGACTACTTTGGCATGAAATAGAAAAGAATGATATGTGCGAACGTGTAATTGGTGGAGAACTAATTTGTTGGCAGATTGTGGTGGTTTATTTGCTGTGCATATTAATTCAGAACCAAGTTGAAGGGCAGATCTCATCCTTCATATGCTGCAATATATTAACTGGTAATGTAAGCAACATAAAGATCAAGTTTCAAAAATATACTCAGCGCCGCCAAATACGACAGAAAACCACAACCCTGATCTCATTTATCATACACAACGACATACGGTGTCGTGGCGCTCAATAAAGACTGGAGGAAGGTTGTGTCCGAATCCTTCTTTCTCCATCCTTATCTACCGCCCTCTGTCGCTATTCATCCTCATCAGTATCAGCTTCTTGTCGAGATCATCAAATACTTCAGCCTATATTAAATATGACGTTACAGGATTCAACCGGTTTGCACAAGGTTGACAGCTGACAGAAACAAAGTCACCAGGACCGCGTCAAATCTCGTCTTCTCACTATCATTCTCTATTAATTCTATTCTCTTCCAAACACTGGTCACCTTTATCATAGCCATACACACCATCTTCGTTGTCCCAATAACTTGACTTTTAAGTCATTTATCAACAAAAAATGTGTTTTGTTGTATTTTTTATTGTTCTACCACAATTCTAGAGTATATGACTGCAAATAAGCCATGTGAAGAAATTAGATAGGGCTTAATTAGCAGTGGGCGGGGTAGGGTGCGATGCTGCAACCTTTGACTCATAAGCGGCCGTATTAGCATTTCAATGCTTGGGAGGGTTTTGCAACTTCGTTGCATGTCATATTGCATTTATGCATTTTCGATGCTTTGTCCTCTGAATGTTTTCCGGGGTATTGACAAACATACATTCATAAGAATTTTATTGCCATCAACTTATATGTAGTATTATATATTGAAAAGCTCCACTTTCCGGACACCTTTTCAACCTTGATATCATTTTCTACGTTGCTCGCTGTTGATCAATTTACACGTAGCATAGATTCAATTCGTTTATTGTTATTTTTATCCGTTTGTATTAATCAGTACCCTTGCGCTAAGTTTTACTTACTCCTGCAGTAACTCCTCCATTCGTGTTTCTTTGTGAGCTAACCGATGGAGGAAAATAGATACAATATTTATAGGATGACTAAAACATTCTTAGAGAAGAATCAGCCAAGAGTATAATTAACGCATTCGATGCTTGATTGATGGATTCATAGCGGTTGGGGTTGGGATATTTTTGTCTGTTTTGTTCATTTATCACTATATATACTGTTATTAGGATTAGTGTGGTAGGTATGTCTTATAACTTAACTTGCAGCCTTAGTGTGCGATCGGCCCTGTTTGTACTAGCCTGAAGGTAGGATTGCAGGCAAGATTCTGTGTTTTCCAGCTATTTATTTCATATGTATATAATATCTATAGGAATAGTATGATTTATTAGTCTGATTATTGACGAGTGGAGGTTTGTATTGTGGGTTGATGCAGCAGCTACGGTCGAAAATCTATTCACCCCATATTGCATTATCCAGTTTTGGAACAGTTATATCAGTGTTCCATTGACGCGGTGTTCCAATAGCGAAAATACCTGAACGATATGGACTTACTGTAAGTTAAAATATTATGTTATGTATACTAAGTAATGATCGATTGATTTATGTTGAATTTGTAGTGTTTTGGAATTTGAATAGTTATCTCAAACAGTTTTAGGCATTTATAGGACATTTTAGGTTTGTATCTTCTACACTTTTTCAGGTATAGTTGGTAGATTGTTGCATCATTTGTTTTTTTATGTATATATAACATTCTGTTACGTTTTAGCCGTAATGTCTTTAGTTAAAGAGATGTTCATTTAACCCTGTTTTGGAGTGAGTTGAGGCTAATTTCATCAGATTTTGTATGTACTGTAGCGTGTTCGTGTTGAAGTATTCCACGCCATTTGCTACAGGCTCAGTTATGTGCCCGCATGTCTTGGTATCTTGTCCACATTACTTGTTTGTTTGGTTACATGCTAGTTCATTCTCGATCATCACATTTGTAATGTATGTTTTGGGTATGGTATGTGTCTTTGAGTTTGTGTACGTTCTCTGTACAATTCCCCTCTTCAATGCAATGTGTTGGTTATTTATACAATTTAGGATATATCACGTTTGTATCTGCAATATAGAACATTATTTCAGGTATAATTTAGTTACATGTTGTTCATTTTTAGTGTTTTATATATCTCCTTACATCCTAGCACAATATTTGACGTTGTTATTATAGATATAGAACAGTCGATTTGTTACAAACTTGGTCTTGCTGTTGGGGTATTGTATGTTTATTGTAGGACCATCATTCAATATTTAGGAGAAGTTAGAGAGTCCTCTAGGGGAAACCTCGTTCTGTTTACGTTTATTTCTGATTTACTATGATTGGTTAATACCCATTGAAGTGCAATTTTATTGTCTGTTACAGCAGAGAAGAGCATCTTATTTAGCTATTTTTATATATGTTGTTGTTGATTTACGTTCTTCCACGATAATCATAGGAATGTATGTTTAAGAGGTGTATGTCCGTACTGCATCTTTGTGAAATTTTCGTCATTTATCCATAGCAAATGTATAGTGTAACGTTTTAGATGACGATTTACTGGATGGAGTGGTCCTGGTGTAGAGGTGGTTCACACTATTTGGTTGTCATTTGGACATCGTCCATGTTCAACGTGAATTATGTACGTTCTTGTCGACGTCGATCTTAAGTTCCATGGGTTTGTTAGAGAGGTTATGCGACAAGCTGCTCATCGTTGTTGTAGTTTATTTAGATTGTTAGTGAACAGAATGCTATCTTTTTACGGCCACAAACTCTCTGAGACTCATTTCAGACTCATTCTTGGTTATATCCAGGATGTGACTTTGCTCGATGTTGTTCAGAGACGATGGGTTAACAGACGTAAGGTATGTCTGAAGCATTGTACGTGACTTGGTGTTTCCTTTGAAATTTGTTATATATCAGTGGTAGATTACTGAGAAGTGACATAGTAAAGCATTGTAGAGTTAGTTGTTATGACACAGTAGGCTTGGATTTGTACTCCCAGATGCATAGCATCAGTTAGGGTTTAGGAACTTGTTATAGATTTGAATAGGTATCGTAGTAAAAAATAGCATTATTCTCATGAACTCAGTATTAAATGTCAGATATTTTTGAAATGACTGTTATGTTACTATATAGTTTTCATGAACCAGACCACGTTAGGAGTTTAAGTGCAGGATTATTTCTATTTATATAAGATCGGTAGTGTTCATCGACATCGTGTGTTGATTGACCGTACACCTTTCCATAATTGAGTAGGATTTATCATCTGGGTGCGGTAGGATACACCGTATATAATAGTTAATCGCTGTTGCTTAGGGTAGAGAAGAGAATCTTATTTAGCTATTTTATATTTCTTGTTATACATTTTTCGCCTAATTTCATGGAATATTGGGTATAACATACGCTTATGTGGATGTAATGCTTCAAAAATTTGGTGTGTTCCCTCTCTCGACATTGGATTTGGGTCCGGTTCCATGTTGTCTTGGAGAACTAATCTACCGGATTTGTGTTGAGTGTTAGTGTTGAAGTTCTTCAATAATTGAATGTACATCTCAATTATGTTATCCAATCGCAGGTCTTCACTTGATGCTTATTGCTGCGTGTCGTTCTTTTATAAATGTTTGTGAGACGTTTGCAGTTTAGACACTTAGAAGTTATTGATAAATTCAGGCTTCGTTATGAGATTGCGTACTAATTCAGATTATCTGTCTTATTTGAGCATTTACCAGATCCACTGTAGCATTTTTCACTATAGGTCTGTATTGTAGAGGGGCAATAAACCTAACCCATTCTAACCTAATATTACCAATGATTGTATATATTTCCCCCGTTTTCATACTTATGTTAGGTATTTTTTCATTGATTTAAGCTTTATTCATAATGTAGAGTCAAGTGGAGATATTTGTTATGCGTTGTATAAATCAATGACTAAAATCGCACTCAACAAACACCAGAATTCGTGAATTTGCCGACGGGGCACAACACGGCTTTCCCAAAGGCAGTATAAATTAGTATTAATAATGCAACTATCATTGTTAGTACTGCTGTTTGTATAACGGAACAACTGTATCATTATTATGATTGTCGCTATTAATATTATTATTGTTATTATTAATCATCTATATCAAAACGATTATTATTGTTATTATTTTATCCATTTCAGAATGTTTCGGTTAAAAGACGGCATCAATAACTCACTCTCAACCGTAAATTCATGTCGGGGATACCTACTTCCCGAAAGAAAGAGGCCATCTGCTGCCTGCAAACAAAGACCGGGAATAAGCAGAGGCCCGAAACCATGATATCCGGGAATCGAACTTTCATAATGCGTTGCTCATTTTGATTAGATTCAAGATCTCAAGATTAGATCTATTCTAAGGAAAGGTCCCTACGACGTTCCACCTTATAGGAAACACAAGTGCACCGAAGACTTTTCTTCGAAACATTTGAGGGAGCACCGCTGCCTCTGAAACTGGAAGTGCTGTGCTTCAAATAATGTGCGTACTTTTCAAAATCTGATAACTCATATTCTCATTTTGATCTCGTCACAATACCAAGTTGGGAGATTCCATCCCAAACTCTGGGGCAAGCCGGTAGGTATATCCCAGGGGAAAATGAGTTCGTTAAGCGTATGGGGGTGTCTGTCTCTGCCCGCTAGTCTGGAATGCGACCTCGATGGATTTATTGAGACGGAGCGCACACGCAGGTTTCAAGACTGAATCGACGTTGAAGCCAGCCGGGGGTACTGCGGCTGCGAGGCAAGCGGTCAATAAGGCGAGAGCGAGGTGCGACGTACGGGGTCGCTATCCCTGGAGCTAAATTCTTTTATAGCTAACGTCAGATCAGCCCTTTCATCTCCGTCAACTGCCTTATCAGCCACAAGTTGTTCCGACTACCTACCTACGGTACCATTTTTCAACAGCGAACATTCATAACGCTCCTCCGTCACACCAACCACTGTCATATCTGCCAGTGACATTCTGCCTAAACTGTTTCAGCCCACGTCAGACTCAGCCACGAGGCGTACCATCTTACTGGTTATCACTTTAATGAAACTTTTCCTACCCAACATAACCTAACCTAGGGCACGTGTTTCTAACCCGCGGGGCAAAGGTAAGTATTTCTAACCCGCTGGGCAAACATACGTATTTTTCTAGGGTACATAATGCCGTTTTTTACCGTTTTTTATTTAAGTTTCATTAAAGTGATAACCAGTAGGTTGGTACGCCTGTTTAGGTGTAAAGACAGTGGCAGAAATGACCGTGGCAGATTTTGAAGAGGCGGAAAATGCGTGTGGGCTGAAACATCGTTTAGGGCGAAAGCACGTGTGATGAAAGATTCTTAGCGGTTATGACAGTGTCCGGCCATGACAGTGAGGTGAAGTGAAGTGGCGATAGTGCGCGTGTGCGGAAATAATTTTAGCGCGAACGCTGGGCTCCCCGACGTACGTAATAGCTGTCAGAACTCTCAGTTTCCGCGTTGTGCAAAATGAGGTGGTTGTATATTTTGTATATTTTGTATGTCACAATGTCTATCCAGACATTCTCATAAAGCTGGAGTCTTTCGCACCGCGTGAGAAACAGTGCAAACCTGTCAACCCTAGCTTAAGTTACACGGTGGGAAACCCCTTACTTTGCTAGGGTCAAGGATTTGGGATAACACGCCCCCTCAGAGTTACCAAACTGTGTGAGTGGTTCTCTTATTGGAGGATCATTTCATACACATAAAAGCAAGGCCCTCCCCTATGTTAGTAGTTAGGTGGTGAAGTCATTGGGACTTCACAATTCGTAACAGAACAGCTTGGGAGGAGGTACGCCCCATTAGAACAGCGACTCCGGCATTAGGTGTTTCAATGGTTGTTGTTAACTCTGTGTGATACTTTGCTAGAGAATATTTGATAAATACTTTCATATTTATATGCGTGTAATGATTCCTCAGTATTGATGTGTGTCGTTTTTGTATCTTCCTACAAGGTGGGTTCTTCTCCTTTTATCTTTTTCTCCTACTTACACTGTGAATATCACAATCATTAATCATGCTCGTTGAGAATTAACCTATTGACCTGTTACAATGTTCATTGATTCAAAATAATAGAAATCAATGACACGTGTATTATTCGTACCTTCTCCTCCTTTAACGTAAAACAACAACCTCAAATAAAGCTAATAACATGTAGAGGTAGCGAGAGAGCGTGCACTGGATAGGCGTGAGTGGAGAACGGATGAGTTTTGACGCTGCCCTGATGTGCGTTCCCGCCTTAAGCACATTGTTGAGAGATGGGATGGTCGTGGACGGGGAGGGAGCCGGTCATCATGACGTGGCAGGGGTAAACCAGTCACACTGTCGGGACCTGCTGCCGACACTGACCTCGATCCGCACTCATGACCCGGAGGGTGTGTTGCGGGGTTCCCGGCCGAACCCTTTTGCGCTAAAGGTGTGAGTGTATGAGAGTGTGAGGTGCCCCTTGCTGAGGGATTTTGGCCTAGTGTCTGTATCTGTATCTGTTGATCTTTAACCATATAATGGTGTCACCTCAAATAATGTGATTTGTAGAACAATATTGACTGATTTGGATATTAACATTTTGATTTAAACAGGGTTCCTACAAGGTATGGAAAACCATGGAATTTCATATTGGAGTTATAGAACTATTCTCTGATTTTCAGTTCGTGGGCAGTAATGGATTTTTTTGAAAATTTGAAAACAATGTGTATTTAATTTGCCTCCTTTTTGTTACATACTTATCTGAAGGAATAGAAGCTGCAATGATAGATTTGTTTCATTTCGGGACATTGAAAAGCCCTCCTGAGTCTATAGTCTACTTGTATTTAGTATAATTGTATTCACGTCACTCCATATATATCTATGCACCCATCACTTTTTTTCAGTCGAAGTATAATTTCAACAAATCTTGAATTTTCTTCATAATTTATATTGACAGCTAAATTAAATATCACCGTAAACTCATTACTTATTAATCAAATTCATGACAATAATGTCGCCAAAAAAGATAGCACTATGTGTCTCAAATATGCAGTTGGATATATTATCCCATCTAACAAATAATAAGAGATACTACAGCAAAATTCGCACGTCTTTTGGGGGCCTTTTTATAAATAATGTATAATGAGACACCAAAAGCAAGCACGCATTGCGTTCTTTTGCATTGAAATATCTTAGCTGTGTGGCAAGGCAATGTTTTTATATTCTGTTTAGTATATTTTTTTAAATTGCAAATAAACAAATTGTGAAATACTGAATTATTAACTGTTCACAGTTAAACAGATATATTCTTTTTAATGTTTGCATTGAATGCTTGTTCTTTTTTCTGACTGTTCAATAACTGTATTCACAAATAAATATTTAACAGTCACATTAAACTTAGATGTGGCATTGTAGGGCTTCAAATTGATTGGATCATATGAACATATTTGTGAGGCAGCTACTATTTCTTTGTATAAATTGCTGAAAATAGAGTATATAATGCCTTAACGCGGATTTTGTCCGGTCTACGGTAAATTGCACATAACATTTCAACGGGGTATTGCATGCAACCTGACTCAACCGGGCGTACGGGGGTTCGCGCAGAAACGATGGGCGAGGGCGGAGGGTACCGGAACCGGTTTGGTGCCCGAATCAGCTGACGGACGGGGGGGGAAAGAGGGCAAAGCGGAAGGGGGACGGCCAAAGTCAGACAGGCGGCTAACGGATGACACATTCTGATGAATGGATGGACAGCTTTCGGATTATTCAAAGGGTATGTTACTTGGTTATATATATTATTAGGTTTTTTATATGTTAATAGGTTATATAAATAGAACGTTTACGCACTACTTCTGGTGTTCGCATTTCACTGGGGCATTGCATGCAGCCTTGTCTCATTCGGATGAATGGACGGACGGATGAACGCACGGATGGACGGACAGCGTTCGGAAATGCATTGACATGGTTTATGTTGTGAACATTTTAATTTGTACTGTATTTTGATATATATTGTTTTTATGTATAAGTTTTTTCTACTTTAGATGGTTGTAATGGAGTATAATTGGTCACTAACTGTTGCTCGTTATATATATTTATTCGATTCTGGTATGAATAGTGTTATAGCAAGTTTTCTAGAGGGGGGATTGGTGCGGTAGAGAACCCCCCCCCCCTAGGTAGAAAGTTGAATGCGCTCCTGGAAAATTATGTGAGTTTGCTCTTGCCTGTTTCTTGTCGTATAAATTTGTTTCCGTGGCACGTTTGCTACGTTGTGAGCGTATATATCGTTATTTATTCATGTCTGGATTCTGATACTATATATTTTTCTGTACATATACGTTTGTATTCTTATCTAGTTGTGGTGCATTTGACTCATTCGATGCTTGATTGGTGGGTTCGTAGTCGTTGGGGGATTGGGATATTTTTGTCTGTTTTGTTCATTTATCACTATATATTCTTTTATAGGATTAGTGTGGTAGGTAAGTCTTATAACTAAATTTTCAGCCTTAGTGTGTGAACGGCCCTGTACGGTGTCAACCTGATATTCAATTTTAGGCAATGTTTTGCATCTCCCAGACTATTTCACCCATATTTGGTAACAGAATTTTGGTATTTTGGTATTTTATATGTATATATAACATTTTGGTATTTTTTATGTACATATAACATTCTGTTACAATTTAGACGTGGTTACTTTATTTAATGAGATGTTAATTTAACCCTGTTTTAGACTGAGTTGAGGCTAATTTCATCAGATTTTGCATGTACTATACCGTATTTACGTAGCAGTATTCCACATCATTTACTATAGGTTTCACTTCTGTCGCTCGTATGTCTTGGTATCATATTCAAATTTCTTGTTCGTTTGGTTACATGATAGTTCATTCTCCTTCATCATGGTTTTAATGTACGTTTTGGATATGCTAGAGAAATAATCTTCTTGCTTTATTAAACTTCGTAAGTTTTAGTATAGGTCTTTCAGTTTTGTATATTCTCTGTTGAATTCCCATCTTCAATGCAATCTGTTGGTTATTTGTACAATAACAGAATATATTACGTTTGTATCTACAATATAGAACATTATTTCAGGTCTAATTTAGTTACATATTGTTCATTTATAGTGATCTATATATCTTCTTTCATCCTGATGCAATATTTGACGTGGTTATTATAGATATAGAACAGATGATTTGTTACAAACTTGGTCTTGCTGTTAGGGTATTGTATATTTATTGTACGACCATTCCTCAATATTTAGGAGGAATTAGAGAGTCCCCTAGGCAAAAACCTAGTTATGTTTATGCCTGTTTGTATAAGTTAACCGATTTACTAGGATGGATTCCCAGTGTACTACAATTTTATTGTCGATTACAGCAGAATGGAGAAT
>SDVV010002681.1:0-22539 GCA_016164225.1 Gammarus roeselii
TATATAATTTCAGATTGTGGCAATTTAAACACATATATATCAACGATACACTCAAAGGAATCCAACTATGCTACAACTGATCGATTGAGAAACAGAGTTGCATGACTGTCTTTTTGTTTGCGTTGATGTGGTTGTTCATTTATTTGCTTCTCAGCCGTGCCATTGGAGTTGTATAGATTTTAATACTCGTGATTTCATAGTTCTCTTGTTATGTACATGAGCTATTCCTGATCAGCGTCATTGGAACACAAATATGAGCGCTGTAAGAACCCGTGGGTACTGAATATTTAAAAAAAATATCCATCAAAATGTTACTGAATATGTTGCGGATGGAAAAGTCTTCCTTCTTATGTATTAAGCACGCAGAAAAATTCTGAAGAGAAATGGATACAAATATTATTACTCTTTCTAAGACGTTAGTCCTGATTATTGACGTCTTTATTGTAGCATGAGCGTAACTCTTCGTCCCGGCATAAATAGACTCGACTTCTTTCCTATTAAATGCATGGTAAGGTGCTTCGTCCATCAGAGGTGGTCGAGCGGTGATTACTTCCAAGGCATTAAAGCAGATCAGACGATTACCCTCATCAACCCGCTCATCAATAGATCGAGATGCATACGGCAGTAGGGGGAATCTAGGCGCTCTATTGTTAGTTGAACTACATCGAATGATTCAGTGTGCATGGTCGAGTTGACTCTAATCATCACACAATATACGCAACATCAGAAACTATGCGGGAAAAATGCTTTTAATGTATAGATGATAAAAATCCCGGTGCTAAAAATGTTACGAGTACATTTTGATGTGATGGTCTTCATTTGTTTTCTTTGTACGAAGACATTATTCGTCCCACTCGAAATCAGTTGTTTTCACTCAGACGCCAGCCACCTAACACAGGTCGAGGACAGTGATTGCCACACAATTTACTGACAGACGGGACCGTCGGAACAGCATTGAAAAAAACATACAGTAATGTATTTTTATTTTTTTAATCGCCGTTAGAATGATGTAAAACTATCCTCGAGGCACTTGTGCAAAAAATGTATCCACCTCTGAACGATAAAATAAAATTTCACTGATCGTGCAATTGATAACATAGCGTAGCTGCCAAAGTGTTTTCAAGTTCTTTATAAATATTTAGCATAACCATCCCTGAATAGTGAAAGAATGAAGTCTGAAACAAAAGAAATTCGACGGAAATACATTCTTGAATATTTTAGGACTTATAGAGAACGTGGTGCATTTAGACAACAAACCCTGCATGCTCTTCAGTGTGTATTCTAATCCGTCTGTATTCGTGAAAACATGTAACAGAACACCATTTCGTACATTTCTTAAATATTGATATAAATGAATTTGTTCCAGTAGTACTTTTAACATGAACGACGTTGTGTATATCCCTATTTAATTTGTGCTATAAACAGTATATAAATGTTTTCAGCATAATTTCTATATTTATACTTCAAATTCACAATAAAAAGCCTCAATTATTTATCGAATGTTGATATTGAATCTGTTCATTATTTTGCTGGATAGGCAAACTTTAGCTGGCAACTGTACACGAGTTTGTGAGGAGCATCTTCTTATAACGATGGATACACAAGTAAGAACTAACCACCAACTTTGTGCACTAAAGTAACCATCTTTCTTGATCACATATACAGTAAGCACTTACAATAAAATGTCACGAATTTATAAGCGAAAACGTTTCTCACACTATCGGTAGCAGCAACACGGGGGCAAACATTTGTGTTGAGTTCTGGTGCATTTTTTGCCTCCAGACTGTGCGTCCCTAGTACATACGAGTGCGCTCTCTTTTAAAATGCAAACATCGCTAGCTCACATTAGGGCTGAAAACATCCCAGGTAACATCTAAATGTCGATTAAAACACTTTGACATCGCAAAAATATTCAACAATGAGAGTCCGGTTGCTGATATAAATTTTGGAAACAAATAGTGCTCCTCAGCACACCCACACTATCAGGCGGAACGACTGTGTTTTGACTCACGTACTATTGTGTGGTACTCGCAATGCAACATAGGTGCGCTGGGAATCGTCCCATTCCCCGACGATAACAACATCTAAGCAATAAAGTGCATTTGTTTGCCACTCCATTTCTCCAACTACTCTTTCTATTTCCACAAGCCGGGAATGTACCCAGAAACACTTGTGACTGCTCTGACCCTCTAATGGCGTCACAGTAACCTCTCTGATCCCATTGGCTTGTCTTACGCCCAGCGTTTGTTGCTCGGCAGTGATTGGCTCCCTTAGTGAGGCCACAGACCTCCGCGCACTCCCATTGGCTGCTGCTCCTTTCATCATATCAAGGCCGTGTTTGATCGGTAACACGATAGCCAGCGTGGTAACGTGTTTGATCGGCTATCTGTTAAACTCTTGTTTGCAATTTAATGATAATGAAGCACAGGATGACTTTAACGAGACCATCTCGAAGGAAAATCTCCGGGAAAGAAGAACATTGCTTGGATGAATAATTAAATAGGCGGTATTTGATTTCTACAGAAGCACTGTATTTATGAAATGGAAGGTCATGGGTGTTTTGATCAACACATGCAAAATTACATCAGCTCCTCAGCCTGTTGATGGCAAAAGTAGTGAGATTGACTTGAAAACTTCATGCCCATATCTCGTCTGCAGAAGCAGAGGCGTAGCCTGAGAGAGGGGGGGCGTACCTGGTACCCACCTGGGTACCAGTGAAGTCCAGTCCTTCACACTGTGGCTACCTTTTCCTTATCCAGGGGTGTAAGTTAAGTAGATTAAACCAAGCTCTGTTTTCTTGTTAAGAACTGTAATATAACAAGGTGTTTGTTATGAGTTTGATTAAAAGACCATGATTATATGAATGCCTTGATTTACCTTCCAGTTCGATATTATCGTCTTTTGATGGAGTGCATATCGTTGGCTTACAACTGTTATCACCGGCTTCATTGATAGTAAATATCTAACAGTCCAAAATCATGGGTTTGGAATCGCTAAATCCGCCATAGGGCGGAGGACAGCTTCATTAGAGAGTAGCAGATTGAGGAAAATCCCACGTACACGATGGAAATATCATCGCAAGGTGTCGATGTGGACGCTACGTTATTGAGAGTCGAACTTTGATTACTTGCGAGTTTTATGACGATAAATATTGCAAACCGACGTCCTTCCCTTGATTGCTAGATAATAATGCCTGCCCGGCAACGAAAGGCCATATTATAAAATGAATAAATTACCTATATGAATATATATGACGCATTTCGCATTTCAAATCATTAGAAGTGTACTAAGCCCACATTGACGGGAAAAGTGGGCTCAAATCCATCAGTTTAGTATAATATAAAAGCCAAATTCTGTGGATTTCAATATCCAATGATGCATGTGCATACTGGACAATGTTTTCCAAGAAGGGGAAGGAAAACGATTTAAAACAATCCACTATCTTAGCCAGAGCTGCTATGATAAGATGAGATAGTGCCCTCACGAACAATATCGTATCATCTCGGCATGAAATGAAACGATTTTCATGGGATGTAATGTCACTGTCTTACGGAAGAAGAAGAGGTAATACGGCAGAGAATGATGCAGTTCACAAAATTACGATGGGTAACAAAAAGTTGTTCATGTAGGATCGTAATTTCGTGACTTGATCAAAAATGATCAATACCGTTCATCAAACTAGCCTGAACCTATGAGGGTCGCTGCCGTACTGCACCGGGACAGACTCTAGCTAGAGATGTATTTCATTAGTTGTGTGGTGTGGAGACCGCCCTTGATTGGCGGAACCCTCAATTAGCTGCATCAATGATACTAGTTAGTGGAGACGCGGCGGTAATGAGAACGGTGATTGAAGGCCCAGCGTGATGGGCCGTGACCGTCGGGAGGGGCAGTCGTGGGGTTGGTAGCTAGGTCAACCCTACTATGGTCATACCAACCCCGAGACAGTTATGCTAATCGCACGGCAGTGGTACCAACACCACAGCAGCACTACTAACCCAACGGCCGATATACCAACTCCACGGCTGTCATACCAAATTCCATACCAACTTCATACCAACACCACGGCAGTCATACCAACCCCACGGCAGTCATACCAACTCCCATTCCTACTTTATACCTACACCACGGCAGCCGTGCCAAGCCCATAGCAGTCACACCAACCCCACGGAAGTCGCACCAACCCTACGGCAGTCATACCAACCCTATGGCAGTCAAACCCATCACACGGCAGTCATACCAACCCTATGGCAGTCGTATCAATCACACGGCTGTCATAACAAACAACGGAACTCATAACCAACCCAACGAAACTTATTCCAACCCACGGCAGTCCAACCAGCCCCACGGTACTCATATTAAACTCACAACTCTCATACCAACTCAATGACAGTCATGCCGACCCGGCAAACTAATACCAATTACCAACCCAACAATAGCCCCGAAGTGGACCATATTAGGTCGCCATTTGTTTAGGTCTATCTGCTTACTATCAAATCGGTAAAACAATGCAATGTTGAAGAGCCCTTGGGAATAATGTTTCAAGCTTTTATCATTTGTCTTGTGTTTTACGGATGCAAACAGACGGTTTTACAGAAGTCATTATTGAATACGTCGCTGTGCTAACTTGTACTGAAATTAATTCAACTCGAGCCTCTCGTGTTTTTAAATGTCTTTGCATCCCTCTAAACAATTTTTTTTGTCTCTGTTGCCAGGTCCTGAAGTTGATCCTGCAAGGTATCCTTCTGAGCCCCGTGGAGTCCTGCCCTCCCCCCGTGCGTCAGGTGATGAAGCATTGCTGGAGCACCGAGCCCTCCGACAGACCATCCTTCCAGGAGATCCTCGCCTCACTCAGGAGCATCCAGGACACTCTTAAGGAGGACGACTTTGGAGTAGATGATCCTCTCAACTCGAAAAATCACGTGGATGGAATTTGGTACCAGGAATCTGACTCTGCGGGTACTATAATGAACTGTAAGTTTTCGTCCCTTAACAATGATGAATCTCCTAAGGATGGCTTTGAATCCATAGTTTACACCACAGGGCGAGACTTGGACGATTCTCTCGACCATGACACCACTAGTTCAACTATTAGGAGGTACCCAGAGTCTGTGGACACCCAAATCTCAATGCTAACTCCGAATGAAGATCCGATGAGTGATAACAGGTTCAAGTTTGACAGAGATGATACGCTAAACTGCAGATCGCTGTTACCCGGTGACTGCTGCAATATTGCGATGGATGAATCCCACGGCTACACGGTGCCCAGAGCTCACCTAAACTTCTCTTTGAGGTCGGACGTGTTTGCGCCGGACCAACATAGCACACCAGGCGCGGTTCAGCCTCATTGTCCAATAAGAGTTAAGTCTGATTCAGGGCCCATTGCAGTGCCCCATCCAACTTCTGTCTGCCAGAGAAGAGAAACGGTGGCATGTATTGCATCGCAGAACACATACGAAAATACTAGTCCTCCAATTTTCGGGGATATGAAACGGAAAGAAATTGAGTCCGGTAATGATTTCAGAATACCGAGTGAGTCTTCTAACGTGTCTAATTTTGGAAATGCAAATTTGGAGAATGGCAACTCAAGAATGAAACCTGAGTATGATGTAAATTATAGCGAACTTTACCTCAAAGAGAATCGAAATTCAATGTTTGATTCAGACCTCTACCTCAAGCCATTAGAAGTTGTGAGAGAAAGGTGTTATCTCGTACTTGATCCATAAGAATGACGATAACTCTTCGTGGTAGAAACCATTACCTACCTATTCAAGAAAGATTTAATTTGCTGTCTTCCATATCGCGTTAAAGGTAACACTTTATTAATAAATGTACACTATAGGAATCGTAGGAACCAGGTTTGAATTTGTTTGGTTAACATTGATTTAATAATAACAGGAAAATAAACGCAGTGATGAAACCAAAGTGAATAAGGTGTCAAAATGGTACGAGTGTATGAAAACAATAAAAAGTGGTATTCGATTTTCAGCCAAAAAAGGTATGACTAAAAACATTTGAATTACAATGGACTCCTACTCTTATTATGAGCCTTTAAAGTAGGCTGCCTAAAATATTTGTTTGAATATGATCTTATAATGTAACATCGGAACATTTGATCTCAACCCCATAAAAGTGGAACTACGACGTATATTACAAATCTTAAACATTTGAGTAGGAATACATTGGGCAATGCTGACGGTATAGTGGCATTCATAGTGTAGATAAATAGTAAAACATCAGGAACTTATGAAAGAATGCATGAAGACCCATAGTAGGAGGTTATTTAAGCATTGCACAAGATACTATATTTATTTTGAAATAATTCGAATCTATATTATTTGTTTCAAATCGATTTCACTGTTATGTATCTTTAAATGCTTAACCACCTAGCAGCTATGCGAACATTAAATGGATCGCGATTTAATGTTAATGAGTCACTAATTATTTATAATACAAACTAATCTTGCCTGGTTATACCTATTTTTCCATAATTATATTTTAGTACAGGATAAGGTTTTATGGGTGTCCCAGTTGTTTATCTACTAGTGAGCCCCCGCTATCTCTCAAACCAGTTTTCAAGCTGCTGCTCTAGTGTAACCATATGTTCTTCTGTTCTTATATGAGATCTCTAGTGTAACCATATGTTATTACCTCTGTTCTTATATGAGATCTTCAAGATAAGCATCTGTATCATAGAATAAAAAAAAGATTTGCATTTTACAGGTTATATTTGTAACAATTTAATTTAACTTACCATTTCTGTTTGTTCCGGTGCGTAGCACCCAAATTCAATTAATTATTACCGGTCCAGTCTCTTACACTGAGTAGGACCGGGAATGGGAATAATACGACGTAAATAATTCATTCATTCATAACAATATTGAATTTAAAAAAACGGATATTATTTGGCACTCCCATAAGAAATTGAAATTTGATTCTGCCATTAATGTTTGTCAGTTGTTGTTAATATCAATTAATATGAGTCAATTGTATCAACGATAACCAACTTAGAATAGTCTATACCTTTGAAATAAAAATTTCTACTGAGATTCATGGTAGATCATATCTATTCCCAAATTCAATCTTTCGAAGCCTAAACTCAATGCTTATAATAAACAAAGCGTATAATGATGCTGTTACCATCACAAAAATATTGATGTCATTCATTCCATCCGATGCCTATATTTGGTTTTCACATGTTGATACAAAAAAAATGAAATGACTTCTACTCATCAGTTCAACTTGGATTGATGATGCCTCTGTTACAGTGGCCCTAGTTACGGTGAATAGTTACGGTGAATTATCACATGTCGTAAGCGTCCGTAATGTTCATGCTTGACTGTACTTAATGAACCCGCTTTCCCGATTGCACTGATCGGGCTACCTAAGAAATGAATAGATTCAAATGATCAAAGTAGGTATGAGCAATAGCGCTGTCAACACTTATTCGTATTATGTAGGTAACTTGATCTAAAATCAAATGTTTTTTATTAAGCCGTAGTTCATAAGGACCTGTACGAGTAAATCATAAGTCGATTAGTGTAGTGTTTATTATAGTAAATAAGATGTTGCTAGTCTAGTGCAGCAGAAGAGGATAGCCGATTTCACATTTGTTTTCAAATTACCGACTTTCTATGGAACAGATTTCCATAATTCAACAAACTATTTATTTGTACGAAATTAAATTGTTAGATATTAACTGGTAATAGATTTTAATTGCCGAAAGTTTTTTCCACTCATATTGACATGTACGTCTGTTGAGTTGTACATTGTTTACATTCTTCCACGATTAGTGCACTTAATCTCTTCAGGTCTTCCTGCATGTCTTCAGTCAATTAACTCTATCGGCGAATAAAGTTAATGATTGTGCCATAGAGTCACCATGATAAGTGCGCATTTATCGTCGACTTATAACGACTTATACTGAGGTGTAATGTGCTTGGGTTAACTGCCAGGCCCGTTCAACGCTGCACCTAGCGAGAGTTAACCGAATTCATAGTTCACCTGCTCACCTCCTGAAAAGACTGCGACAAATGCTTCTTTTTTCGAAGCTCTTTCTGACGCTTACCATGTACCGGTACAGAACACCTACATCCTGAACACTGCTAGAATAAACTTATAAAAAGTTAAGTTAGAAGCGAAAGCGCTAGTGATTGTTTTCAATATGTTAAAACGCCAAGTAACATTTCAAAAAATATCATCGAGGAATGGACAAATTATTTGTCCAAAGTACCCCTTTAGTCATATGATGTTTTATCCACCAGGATCGACAATAAAATCGACTATGTATGGTGACAATGTTCTTCACAGCACTCTGTTCGTGTGAAAAACAGATGCTAATTTAGCAACCATAAAGTGGATTTTTAGAAATTGCTCCACTTTTCATGTGCTTGACAGTTCTTGATGACAACATCAGGACTCTGTACCAAACTAGGAGTCAGTTTTAGTCTTATGTCTTATCTAAGATGATATATGCGTGTTTCCGGTATAATAGATCAAGAAACGAAAACGTTTTCTACGAAATAACATTTACCGATACAAAATCATTCAACTAAAATCATTACATGAATAAAATATACCCGGTCCACGATAAAGATTTCAGATTGACTTTGTTTCATTTAATTTTAAAATGAAATTATGACGCGTGACAACGCAGTCCATCGTTTTGGAGGCGTGCAAGTACATATGCTTAGCTGACATTTCCAACCATGCTGGTATCCAATGTCGGCATAGCGTTTATCATGCGTGCTTCTTCAGTGAGAGCATCAAAGCAAGGAGGTTAGTAAAATATCATGAGCCGTGTAATGAAACTTTAGTCAGAGAAATTTTATCTTCCACACGAGGGAAGTTGAATAAAGGATTAAGGCCAATCCTATCTAAGCACTTTACTTTGAAAATTGTCTGAATTTTCGGGCAACTTTATGCCCCTCCTTAGCGACAAAGTTAAGATCTTGAATATGACTCCAGTGCACTAGAAAGCCTTGACACTCTAATCTAGCCTAAGATCTTGAATATGACTCCAGTGCACTAGAAAGCCTTGACACTCTAATCTAGCCTAAGATCTTGAATATGACTCCAGTGCACTAGAAAGCCTTGACACTCTAATCTAGCCTAAGATCTTGAATATGACTCCAGTGCACTAGAAAGCCTTGACACTCTAATCTAGCCTAAGATCTTGAATATGACTCCAGTGCACTAGAAAGCCTTGACACTCTAATCTAGCCTAAGATCTTGAATATGACTCCAGTGCACTAGAAAGCCTTGACACTCTAATCTAGCCTAAGATCTTGAATATGACTCCAGTGCACTAGAAAGCCTTGACACTCTAATCTAGCCTAAGATCTTGAATATGACTCCAGTGCACTAGAAAGCCTTGACACTCTAATCTAGCCTAAGATCTTGAATATGACTCCAGTGCACTAGAAAGCCTTGACACTCTAATCTAGCCTAAGATCTTGAATATGACTCCAGTGCACTAGAAAGCCTTGACACTCTAATCTAGCCTAAGATCTTGAATATGACTCCAGTGCACTAGAAAGCCTTGACACTCTAATCTAGCCTAAGATCTTGAATATGACTCCAGTGCACTAGAAAGCCTTGACACTCTAATCTAGCCTAAGATCTTGAAGAATAGAACCAGCAACAGTTATTAATTGGCACGGAAACAATGTTAATAACTCTTGGAGGTTCTTTTTATTTTCTAAGCCTTGTCGCTAAGGAGGGGTAGAGAGTTGCCCAAAAATCCCGCAATTTTTTTAATAAAGTGATTAGATAATAGTGGCTCTTTTATTCCTTTAATTGAACATTCAGATGACTTCTCTGTGACAACTTTCATTACATGTTTGTTCCATACCTCGACGACGTGAAAAAATTACGAATTATAACAAATGTAAAGCGTTCATCAACGATTTTCTAGTTATTTTTCCCTGGTCACCCTGTTCCCATTCAGAGAGAATAAGTCAATCGTCGACGTGCTTTCTTCTCTTAAAATCTCTTGCCCTTCGATCACGCCACTGCTAAGGAGAGGATCTGCATGCGATTCTTTATATTGTTTGCGTGGTCTGTCTCAATACAATGATCGGGCGCAGTAGTGAAAAGTTGGTGACGTTCATTAGCATATTTTAGTCAGCCAAAAAATTGATGTTCGCAGATAAAATACGAAATAATTTGATTATTTTGAAGGTAGATAATGCGATGGAATATGTTTAGTCTCTTGGTCTTCCTATTGCGAAAGCTCGGGCGGGGCCTGATTTCAAGGGTCTTTTATTGACATGAGGCTTTTCAAATGCCAAACCATCAGTGCTTGGTGCAGAATACAAACCCATTTTGCAATTGCGAAAGTGAGCGATGTCCCCAGCACCAACGCGATGGTGCTTCCGGTCCACAGGACCACCTCGATGGCACTTCCAGTACACAGCACCACCTCGATGGCACTTCCAGTCCACAGCACCACCTCGATAGTACTTCCAGTCCACAGCACCACCTCGATGGTACTTCCAGTCCACAGCACCACCTCGATGGTACTTCCAATTTCACGAAAACTCTGAAGGTTACAGCAACAAGCCGTCGATAGAAAAGTGGATCGCGGCCCCTCAGGTTATTAGTTTCATTGTCGCTTTTAACTGATATCGTATAGAGAAAAGACAATAAATAAAAATCTTTGAGTTAGTTGTCGTCTGTCAGAACTGTTATCTATCTATTGTATGCACTCAATTTAAACATGCATTATTGATTGGAGCTTCGTTCACTTAATCTATTTGGCATTCATCTCAAATCGGAATGTACATCTCATCTCAATGGACTCTAAAATCAAGTCAAGCTTAGAGCAAACTTCAATTTGGCTTTGGTTAACTGGAAGCCAGAGTTGCACAGGTGGTACGGCACCGGCGCGGTACTTTGCAACCCAATGCAGTGTTGAGTTGCGCTACCGTGATCACGTGACAGAACAGGGGATCCCAACCCCCGCTCACATAACTCATTGTCGAAGTATGTTATTTCCCTATGCTCATTTGGAACAAACAACAATAACACTGGAAGTATATTTGCTTGTTCCCAGAAGTCGCACAAAATTATATTACAAATTTACTTGATTCAAATTAATTTATTTCGCCCAATGTCACGGACGAGGATAATTCAAGTCCATTTAGCCCTTATAAACATCAACAATTTTTTAACATTCGATTTTATTGAGTATCTAGGGTTACAATCAGACTACTGCAGATTAGAAAGATTGTTCATGGAAAGTTTTAAACAAATCAGATTTATACTTTGATTCTTGTAATCATAATCGTTGTTCCGTAATTTCAGATTGTGTATATTCCGGGATATGATCCGGCACATGCAGTAATGGTGCTACCCTCACAGTACACCCGTTCCATAGGATGGCTCCTAAAGACGAATTTTACCTGACGCATCAATTGAAAGTTAGGGTATTTTTGTACATAGATTTCTAGAATTATAATAGGCTGCCGAATACTATTAATGTTTCTGCAAATCATATCAATAAATTAGTGAATTTATGTTATCGATGAGTCTTTATTACAACCATCCTCCAACTCTGAATTCAACAGGTACAATTTCTAATGTTCAAATAAGCCGAATAGGTACACTTCTAGTGATTCATACATGATGGTTATACCACTATGAACCAGAGCCATTTTTTCCATTGCTGAGATTCAAGGATACAGTTTAACTCATCCCGTAGTCCTCGATAATTGTAGGAAAATGTAGCAAAATGCAAATGGGTGTATCAATTCCTCGCCCGTAGCTGTCTCGAGTGGGACTAACTCGATGGAAGGAACAAATGTTGGTAATAATGTTAACGAAGGAGGATATTACTGATCAGTTCAGACAATATAGTCAACACGCCGTCGTTCACAAAGACCAAGCCAATCAATTAGTATAACTTATCAGGATGGACGAAAACAATTTTCCCTTGACATGATCTTGGTCATTACGAACACCGGAAATACTGTTTGTTAACAGATTCAAACCGCGCTGCAGGCAGACTTATTCGAACGTTTAATGTATGTAACATTTATACATTTTTAACAATAGTGGATGGATATGTGAAATGCCAGCATCATTATTCGGTTCTATTCGTTATAAATGGGAATGAAGATAATTCAATACATCGCATATCTTAAAAAAAAAGTTTAATTGATACAATATCTTGGTTGGAGACATATCATACATATTTTATGTATCAGAAATAAATATGCACCAGTTGTAAACTTCATCGTTACTAATCGTTAATTAAGACTTAAAGGTGGTGCAAGGATTACAAATTATTGGCCAATATATGTTTGTTTATTATTTTGAACAATTGAACAAAAACACATAAACGGGGGGGGGGGGGGTTTCAGGTACAATTATTATCATTATTATTAAATCATTAATTTCCATCGTCTAGCAATGGGTTTTCAATACTTAGGTACAATACATCAAACTTAGTTTTCATATGCGTTATTTGAATTAGCGAAACGAGAGATAAAGTGAATTTGTGACAGCACATATAATGTCGGCAGCCGGTTTGTAGCTACTTCATGTTTCAAAACATGATTCACAATATATGTCATTGAAAATCTTATAAAAAACACATGGGCATGGGATTGATAAATCCAAAATGAATACATCGCTTCTGCTGGGTCGCCTTCATGCAACTGAAATGGATTTCACAATTTACCATCATACATGTACACATACAAATACACATTCAAAATGTGCACACACCTACCTACATACATGGCTGACAAACAGTGTAATACACATTCATATGTGCATACACCTACCTACATATATGGATGACAATTAGTATAATACAAATTTCTATGTGCTCATACCTACCTACATATATGGATGAATAATCAGTATAACATACATTCATATGTGCAAACACCTAACTACATGTATGGATGACAATCAGTATAATACACATTCATATGTGCACAGACATATGCCTACATATATGGATGACAGTTAGTATAATTATTAAATCCTTTATTTCAATCATCTGGCAATGGGTTTTCAATTTTTAAAATAGTACACATGAAACTTTATTGCCGTTAACACTATTTGAATTAACGTAAACGAAAATTCAATATGAAATTCGCCGCTGGTTCTGATTTCATGCGACAGATTACAAATTATAAAAATATAGTCAATGATCGACAGCCAACATCTTATTTGAGGTAAGAATCAGGAATGCCTGGCACGAAATACATGGGGTGGGGCGATCATGAAATACATGGGGTTGGATAAATCACGAAAATACATAGGATTGGGAACACCGCCAACACATGGGGCTAATGAATCCAGAGAACATGGGGTTGGGGAATCGAAATGCGCTAACATATTGAAGAGATGGGGTAAGCTATGAAAACTAAAGGTTTGAATAGGTGACATAAATTGTACATACAATATATGCATAGCACTGGATATACATATTTCATGACGAAATGCGCTAACATATTGTAAAGATGGGTATAAAACATTGTATGAATAATGAAGTGGTGAATAGACTACATAAGTTATTTATAAAATATATACATAGCACTGAAATATATACACTTCATGACCGCTAGGAAATTATTAAATGATTGACACTCAGAATAATTCGATACTGGAGTACGGAAACCGAATTAATATACTTCTGTTATAAAAGATGAAGCACAATATTAGCTTTCGTGACAACGATTATATCTTCAAAAATGATACGGTAAATGGTAGATATGATTTAATAAATTATATTCTCGTCGAGTTGGCCTCTGTCAAAGCTGGGAGCTACCTATCGTTCCTCGAAATTTCAATTTGAATTCGTCACTGCTCATCTCTAGGGGCCACCGGTTTGGATTACATGGAGCGAAATGTTATTTACAATAGTATCATCTGTGCAGATACAGAAATGTCTATTTTGACATAATAATTCCGACTACATAGCGTTGGGAAAACCAGTGACACGCGGGGTTGAGAAATGGGAAATACTTGAGAGCTGATAAATAACGAAATACATGGGTGTGGTTAGAATCCCGAGAAATACGGGTTTGGGACATCAAAATGTGATAACCTATTGTAATGAGTAGTATACATTATTGTACGATGACAAAGATGTGGATGGACAACATGGATTATACAGAAAATATGAATATAAAATGGGGTTTGGGAAATCGAAAAGCACTAACATATTGTAAAGATGGGTCTAAGCCATTGTATTAATAATGAAGGGGTGAGTAGGCGACATAAGTTATACAAAAAAAAATTATACTCAAAATACATACCAATCAATTGAATATACAATATACACACTTCAAGACCGCTAGGAAATGATTAAATGATTGACAATCAGAAATAATACAATGCTGGCGTACACAAGTTGGATGAATATGCTTTTTTGTATAGAAAACCAACAAAATTTTAGTTTATAAGGCAATGATTGTATCATCAAAAATGATACGGTAATTGTAAGAAATAATTCAATAAAATATATTAAAATCTAGTAAGCCTTTGTCAAGTTAGAAGCTCCCTATCGTTCCTCAAAAAACTGAGTTCGTATTTTAATTATACTAAAGCGACTGGAACATTTAAAACTTAGAAATAGACAAAACGCTAGTTAACACTTATGGTAATTGGCAAAGACAATTGTGATCGGTAACAACATAGAAAACATATGTATCGTCTGAGTAAAAACGATTAGATGGTGTCTCAATGTTGAGATTTATGGTGGTGGTGGTTGGTGGTGGTGGTCGCTCATGAACAGAAATGTTTTTTCTGGTTATTGGTATTATGCATTTAGCTTGTGTTTGTTGGCAAAGTTACCGTTTTGAATTGATCGGTCAACAGATGTTCATTAAGCCTATTCTTGAAGGACTTGTTGGATTCAAGATTTTTGAGGCTTGTTGGGAGGTTGTTCCAAGATTTTGGTCCAGTAATCTAAAAAGCTCGACAGGCAGTTTCTGTTTTCCTGCGTTCAACGTGCAGAGTATCATTATTTCTTGTGAATCGATTGTTCTTTTCACCTCGAGAATATATGTGCCTTTGGCTGCCGGGTTAATGTTTTTCTAGAAGGTCTTTATAAATTCTGATCGATTCATGGAGTGCCAGTTTGTTGTTGACATTCAGCCACTGTAATTTTTCGAGGAGAGGACTTACGTGGTCACGTTTTCTGTGGTTACCATCGCACGTTATTCTTGCTGTAAAGTTTATACAACGTTGTACTTTTTCTCTTAGGGTTTTGGTGCATTTTCCCCAGATTGAAAGACAGTAGTTAATGTGGGGAAATACTAAAGAGTGGACAATCAGTAATCTTGATTTGAAATCCAATTGTTTTTTTGCAGAGTTTAGGAACAGAAGTGTTCCATTCAGCTTGGAACACAGAACAGTTACGTTGTGTTTGAAGGAAAGATCGGGATCAAACCATACTCCCAGACTTATAATTTTATCCTCAACAGGAATGTCAGACTTGCCTATCTTGATAGAGAAATTCATTGGAGCTTTTCTTTTCAAATTCGAACCGAACAAGATGCATTTTGTTTCTTCAGAGTTGAGCTTGAGTCCATTTTTATCATACCAAGATTTCAGATTTATTGCGGTTGTCTCAGCGTCGTCTTCCAGTGCATTCATATCTGACGGCTTTCGGGAAAGCAATATTTGAACATCATCGGCGTACATTACCATTTTCGCTTGATTTTTTGTTAATTTACAGTCGATGTCATTTACAAAAACCAGGAACAACAAAGGGCCAAACATTGAACCTCGAGGGACCCCAAAGGCAACTGTGGCCGGATTTGACATAGTTGCGTTATCGAGTTTAACTGATTGTTGTCGATTCATCAGATAACTTTCGAACCAAGTAAGGTCAATTCCGATGTTGCGGAGCTTGCCAAAAAGAATTGTATGGCTTACATTGTCGAATGCTTTCGATAAGTCTAGCAATACCAGCAGAGATAACTGCCCCATATCAAAGTTTTTGCAGAGATCTTGAGTGATGCTCATAAGTGCGTCTTCTGTTGACAATTTTCGACGATAAGCATACTGGCAGTCATTGAACAGCTTGTTTGATTCGAGGTAATCAATCAATTGGATAGATATTAACTTTTCTAGAATCTTGGATAGGCAGGCAGAAGACTGATCGGTCTAAAGTTGGATGGTTCATTCACGTCCCCAGATTTATGAATTGCTTTTGTGATTGCATGCTTTTAAATCTCTGAAAAAGTTTCACTTGCTATGGAGGTGTTAATAACTGTGCAGATAAAAGGCAAGGTAACTATAAGGCTGTCTTTCAGATATTGTAGGGCTAAACCATTTATTCCTGTAGAATTTGTGTTCCTCAAGGCAAATACAGTCCATTTTACTTCGTGTTGCGATACTTGCTTTGGCTTCCATTTGACGTTTGCTTCTTGATCTCTGTCTCCATCGAAAGCTTTTGAACTCCATGTACAAGTCAAATGGGTACGATTAATTTTGTGTAGCTGTTATGATAACTGCATAAGTTTACAATTGCACGAACTCGGAGGCTTATAATTGTAAGCGATTAAATAGACGGAAAGAGACTGTGTTGTGAATGAGTTGTGTTCCCTGCGGTCCCCAACTCCACACTGTCGGTCTACCAAGAGGTGCCCTGATTCCCCGACTGCTGCCGCTACTCACAATCTTACATAAAGGGAGGTGCCCTGCGCTACTGCGTGAGAAAGGAATCCTCCAATCAGACAGCAGCTCTACCATTCGTCAACCTCTGAGGAGCGTGTCCCCCCGGTTCCTTATCTCTTATTGGCCCACAAGAAAATCACAGACTCCGTCCTAATTTTTGTAATACATACAGGGCTAAGAAGAAAACAGAGAATAAACACATGGCTATGGCCAGCTGCTACCCTTTACCGTGCACAAAACTGCTGATCTCGTTACAACAGACAGGCACAAATGACCCCCCATTTGACGACAGGTCTTCGATGAGTAACCAAATCCGAGGGCACACATCTGTTTGCTGAAAAAAGCAATTTTCGGGGGAGGCTAGCCCTATCCAGCCGCTCGCATTGTGAGAACCTCAAACTTTAGCTAGATATTTTAAGCGTATAAACGGAGTGTTATAACACCTCCCCTTCTTATTATGGGATCGTTCTCGAGGTCAGTCTTTTTTTTTTGTTGACCGCGGGGTTCCAGACGTCCTCGATGTCCTTTTAGTTAGCCTTGGGGTTCTAGATGTCCTCGATGTCCTTTTCGTTAGCCGCGGGGTTCTAGCTGTCCTCGAGGTCACTCTTTCCTACACCGCGTAGTATTGTGCTCCTGCCTGGAGTAGTCCACCGTTGATTCTGTCGTTTTCGACCTGCACAGAAGATTTCGCGTTGTGCCTGGAAACCAAAATTGGGTTAAGACACCATTTATGATGGTCAGGGCTTATATAATTCGTACCCAAATGCATTTCACGTTTGATCGAGGGACTATCGTTCCAATTAGGCCATCGATGTATTGTGTTTAGTTGGCATACAAGCGTTTGTCGGAGTTTTGTGGTGCGGTGTGTTTTCCTTTAATCAGGTAAATTGAGGTTAGCTGCGTTTGAATTTCACAATGCCCAGTTCACCTCTAACGTGACATCCTCAACATTAAGATATTGTTTTATTTTTATTTGAGTATGCGGACTCAATAGATGTCTCAAGCAAACCTGGATTGGTTTTATGTCTGCACGTACGTCAGATCGACCTCACCAGTAAGGGCCTCTTGCTTGTTATTCATAGGAAAAACTCGACGGTTTACCTTTTTTTTCTATTGCGCGCCTTACCTGAGTCAGGAATGATTGTTTACGAACGACTGGCGCGTGGCCTCCCTTGATTTACGGAGTCATTGCATCTATTCAGTACTTGTGAGTGTTATGTGAGGTTGTTTATTCATGCCTCTACTCTCATGGCCATTCGTTTCACACACCTGTATCGCATCAGTCAAGCCTGCACAACACTCGTATATGCGTCCAACTCATCACATGATCATTTCATCGCATTCATCCATCCTATTGTGTTCCACTATGGAACGCTTCCAAACATCTACTCATTTGATGAAACGTGAACGCGACGCGCAATGAATTAAATTACCGTAAGTGCTACTTACTATTACGCGTAACGCGATAATTTCAATTGTATGACATAGAATAGTGCACGCTCCCATCTATCATTAGGACTGATAATTTTAAAAGCGTCTGATGACTTGACGAAGATAGAAGTGTCATGACTCAAAAAGGAAGCCAAACAGTTAATGCCTAAAAGCACATTCTGTCATTAAACGTCACCAAGCATTTTCTACCTACTGACGAAATTTGCCCCGAAAACAGGACACGATGTGAACTTTGCCACGAAACAGGCCATGATATGATTTACGGGTAAGTGACCATACGCAGAAGAATTCTCATTGAGCACTACTACACGTCGACGTAACATTTTTTTAAATATTCAAAACCTATATTTTCGAATCGAATAAATCAGCGTTTGTTAATCACGAGCTCCTATTTGAATTTAATTTCGCAACCACTTATGGACTCGACAGATATATTTAAATTTTAGTGTGGTAAATTTATTTAATCCCGAACTTCCTCAATATCACATCTTATGGGAAAGCGGCCTACTACGATTATTATGATTCACACTTCACTGCTTAAAGATATAAGATTACTTACAGTTTGTATGCCCTTTTTTTGCAAAACCTTTTGAGAAACCTGCAGAGTTGATAGCCAGTTCAAAACTAGCTGTCCTGAGTGAACGGGCCGACCTGGCAGAGAGGTGTCTGCTTCCGCCAGCCTGGCATCGGGCTGTTCTCTGGCTAAGGCAGATCTATGTATGTGCGGCTTGCTGGCCTCCCAGAACTGTTTTGTGTCTTTCTGCCACACACTCACAGACAGCTGTCCACTAGCCATCTCCGGTTCTGCCTGAACGACAGCCAGTAGTGACGTTGCACTCGGTACACCCCGCCTCGTTTTTGCGGTTATCTTCCCTGCTGTTATCCTCTCGTCAGGCTGCGTCGTTGCTCCCCCCTTGTATGTTTGTTTTATATCACTTATAGCGTGTGGAACGAGAGGTGTATAGAACACATGAACGGGGGGGGGACAGCTACAGGTCAAATGTGTATGATTAATATTGTGTAGCTGTTATGATAACTGCATAAGTTTACAATTGCACGAACACGGAGGCTTATAATTGTAAGCGATTAAATAGACGGAAAGAGACTGCGTTGTGAATGAGTTGTGTTCCCTGCGGTCCTCAACTCCACATTGTCGGTCTACCAAGAAGTGCCCTGATTCCCCGACTGCTGCCGGGCCTCACAATCTTACAATAAGGGAGGTGCCTTGCGCTAATGCGTGAGAAAGGAATCCTCCAATCAGACAGCAGCTCTACCGTTCGTCAACCTCTGAGGGGCGTTTCCCCCCCGGTTCCATATCTCTTATTGGCCCACAAGAAAATCACAGACTCCGTCCCAATTTTTGTAATACATACAGGGCGATATAGATAACAGAGAATAAACACATGGCCATGACCAGCTGCTACCCTTTACCGGGCACAAAACTGCTGATCTCGTTACAACAGACAGGCTCAAATGACCCCACATATGACGACGGGTCTTCGACGAATAACCAAATCCGAGGGCACACATCTGTTTGCTAAAATAAGCAATTTTCAAGGGAGGCTAGCCTTATCCAGCCGCTTGCATCGTTAGAAACTCAAACTTTTGCTGCATATTATAAGCGCAAAAACTGAATTTTATAACACCCCGGCGATAAACCGATATTAAGAATATTTGTTATATATAAAAATTATAACTTTTTACAAACAGAATCAAAACTATATATTTTTTTTGACGAACTCGAAACTGTAAAAAAAATGATATAGTTTCATAACTGTGACGACGCCATACGTTGGCAAACATATTAGGTGTATTGTAGTTCTTAAATATTCTGAAACCTTATAACCCGAGTTAGGAGGATCTCATAAATTGGTCAAACACGCTACTATTTCATGGATGAATGTTTTCGAAAATGCAGGACTGAAATTTTTCAGTTCAGTTGCCTTTTAGAGGTGGTTCAGATTTCCCGTCATCGACATTTTGAAGAGTATTTTTTTTTAATTGTGTAGTAGAAAACAAAAGCTTAAAAAAAACAATCCCGTATTATGATTGTAGATTGAAATAGAAACTATCGTCAAAGGTGAATCGAGCGAATGAACTTGACCTACCAACCTAATTTCTATCAGCTCTCCTCCCTGATCCTGCTAGGGCGTACGTGCAACCGTTGGTAGGGGTAGATAATGCATATTGACTAGTTTTGAGTGTACTTCTGAAATATTTTGAACATCTTTGTCCATCTATATCGAAATAATAAGACTAATTATTTAAAGCCTCGAACCGGAGTTGGTGAATTTGTCCCCTAAAAAAATATATTATCTACCTTGAGAGCCAAATAAACTAGGATTCGAAGGTTGCAATTTATATCATATCCCCATATATGCAACGGATCAAACTAAAACATGGATTATGAAACATGAACACTAATTAAACAGAAAGACATAACGAAGGTCATGAACAGTAGGAGAATAACTGTCAAGAAAAATATTTTGAAAAGGTACAATAAATGCGGGCAACCAGCGCTAGTGATTTATGTGAATTTTTCATCGTTTTGTCAGTAGTGATCTGCAGTCACCGCAAGTAACCTTGAAATCTTACATGATTATCTAGAAAATTAAACAATAACAGTCATTTCAGTGAAATTGATCCCTATTTTAAGTCGTGCTGGCATGTTGCCACTAGGTTTCTCGAAATACGCTGGTTGCATCTCCAAGCACAAAATATTTCAGATCACTTATTTCAAATTGTCAAGAGACGACTGATTCGTTCCGGCTACTTTATTGTTCATAACGTATTGACAATTGGTAATGGGATTCAGGTCTGGGCAATTCCCAGGCCACTGTATTACATCAATATCATTATTGTAAGCCAGTCTGTCACCATTAGTACCTTTATTGGGACATGGTGCGGTGTCTTGCACGAAGAAGCTGGGTTGGGGGATTGGAAGAAATGTATCAAATGATCAATCAGATCTTGAAGGTAGCGGTTAGCATTCATTTTTACATTATTTGGCAATAAATAAAGACCAACCCTGTCAGAAAAAACAGCCCCAAACCCTGACAGGAGTAGGGTGCTTTATCGTGAGTATGGTGTACCTATTGAGTCATACGGGCTTGCCGTGGAAGGACGTCTGCCCTCCCAGGCATGTTACCAAATGATTGCAAGGTGCTTTCATCAGACCACATGACATTAGACTATTGTTTTGATGTCCAATGTTTGTATTTATTAGCGTAAGTCAGCCTAGCTTTGCGCATGCAATCATTTGATAGAGGTTGATGAGCGACAATCTTGCTAGTGATTTTGAGGTCCTTTGAATACGATTCTGAACAGAGCGGAGAGACATGTTTAGCACTTCCGAGTGGTTTCCGTGAAGCTGGAAGGCGGTTAAACGAGGATTCTTGATTACTTCACGGTTCGAAAATTTATTCGTATCTTAGGTAGTCTTCCGAGGGCGTTCTGGAAGACTTTAGTGTGTGAGAACAACGTTCGGCGGGAGACCTTTGGCTGCACACAGCAGCTACTCAATTACCACTTTTTCGCTCCCAGAACGGTGACAAATATCCATGATTGAAACATTCTCCTCTCTCGGCTATTATTATTCTGGACAATTCCTCATAGGTAAGGTACTTGTCAACCATGGTTTCTATATTAAAAATGGCACAAATGAAACACTGGAGAATTCTGTGTCTGTTTGTCTGGCGGAGACACAACAGAAACTCACACCACTGATTCTGGAAGCACACTAATTCACTGTAACGCATGTTATTCTGGTCTAATGTGCGTGACGAATAAATAACTTCTTGTTCCCTTAGCTCCACGACCAAACTTCTGGATGTAACTTCGTTGCAAAATTGTTAGAACGATGTTGAGTAGGAACGGAGAATGATCGGCCAAATCTATTCTTTACTTTTTGATGCTCGAAATAAATAATTTCACGGCACTATGTGATTATGATATGTTGGAATTATGAACTCCAGTTTGGAATTTATGTTTTGCGATTCGAGTGATAAAAAATTGTATGTATAAATTAAATCTCGCATCTTTATGACCTGTAGGCATCATTGAGACACTTGATGATGGGAGTAATGACCTAGAAGATGAAGACGTCATTGTCAAGCCTGAGACTGACTTCGATTATATTGAAGGCAGTATTGCAAAGCAAAGTAATAGTAGGTAATATAAACCAAAATACACAAAAAATACGACCGGAAGCAATTACCTTGGATATTTAAAAAAAAATGAAGGGTATTTGGTATTAAAATTAAATCGATCGTTTTCATGGACGAAGTTGCAGCAACAAGTAAATGAATGGATGGATACATCACAAAACAATTTCAGAGTTTGCAGATCTAGAGAGGATAAACTAATTTTCTCGGTCGAGCAGAATGTTTGCGAATGGAAGCGTCGGTATCTGCATATCTTCTGAATTTCAGACTATATATATATATT